>JAUMJM010000041.1:10487500-10715000 GCA_033558235.1 Neomorphus geoffroyi
TTCACCCCTTCCCTCTCACACCCCGACCCGCACCCCTCGTTGCCACTCCACCCTCACCAGAACCAGCCAATGAGTACCAGGGCACACTAATGTGCCAAGCCAAAACAGAGTGCTGGGATAGCTCTAGAGCCACGGCCAAAGCCTTCCTTGTGTCCAGGACACCAACACCACACCAAGACTATCTCTGAGATCAGTGCACACACACTGCACATTTGAAAACATACTAATCCCCAATCACAAGTTTTCAGCCCCAGCTCCAACCCATTTGAAGCCTTTAACCCTTTTGCAGGTGTCCTGCTTCCAGCCTTGGACCCACGCTGCCTCCACACCCCCCTCCAGACAACACACAGTGCCTCCACTTGCCCAGCCAGATCATTGTCCTGTATAACTTTTACACATACAGATGGTGCATCCAGCTGTCAGAGAGGTTTTCTGTTTGCATGCATGTGCATGCGAGGAGGAGTGCGTGTGCAATACATTGCACGGTGGCTGGGGCGTAACAAGCAGCTTGAAAGCGATCTGCTAGCCCACCACCCCTCTAAAGTAGTGTTGCTGGAGGGAACAGGCTGAAGGAGACAGAGGAATAAATGGGTTACTGGATCTCCCAGGAGAGCAGGGTATTACACAGAAGAGAAGGAAAGGGAAGTTTTAAGTCCACAAATAAAGGCAGCACTCACTTGGGAATGAAAGAAGTTAAATATCACTGACGAAAGAACAGTTGTCAGTAATGCTCAGACTCATCCTTCCAGAATCTCTCTCCTCTGTAGTGAAGTTTGCAAGACAGCTTGTCTTGTCACAACTGGACACATTTCCCTTTCTTTTCTTTCCCTCTTCCTTCCCTTGCCTCCACTCCTTCAGTTCCCCTCACTGTCTCTATTAAACGCAACCCCCAAAAAAACAGACTCTGGTGAAACAAAAACAGAGGTCAATGTAGCCACAGTGCCAATTAGCAAGACACGCTCTTCAGTTATTCTAATGAGACATTACTGCTAGCATCTGCTTCAGAAAAGGTGCTTATGAGTTCAGGCAGCAGAGCTGCCCTCAGGACACAGAGTTTCTTTGGAGAATTGGCCCATTTGCTGAACTTTTCTGCAAAGGCTGCAGAGGTGTTCAGCTCTTTTGATAGTCCAATCCCAAACAGATATTTTGAAGCCATAAAGGCCAACTTGGCAGCAGGTTTCCATGGACTTTTGGTTGGAATTGATTATCTAGCTGCCTCCTGTACTTCTGTAAGTCGCCTCTTTAACTGAGTTTTCCCCAGGCTAATGTTCTTCTGCATTAGAACAGTGCCATAACTGTCCAAGGTTAGACACTTGGAGAAGATATCTGCCCACGCACTGGGCTGGCTGGAAGCCAACACGGCCTTCATTTCACACCATACCTTTCAGTGGGACTTAATAATTCAGGCTGAGAGCTGTGCTAAACAGGGCTCACGGTTGTTTGGTCCACTTAAACCCTGGACAGAACTTGCCTCTGCCTACCTGCAGAAATAGGGAGGTAGGGAGCAGTATCTCTGCACTTACACACCAGCCATGGTAATTTCAGGTGCCTTTTCAAGCCTCTAGGTGGGTTTATTTCCCAGGTGGTCCTGTAGAGCCATGAGGAAGAAACTGTTCGTACCTCGTGAGTGATTATTAAAATGCAGTAGGGAAAGTGAGGAAGAGAAAATGAAAATACAAGAGGGCTGACTGCAGCCTCAGGACTGCAGAAAAGAGGTGTGAATACAGATCAAGTGTTGTTGGTGGGAGAAAGTCACCCGCCAATGTCTGGCAGTGATTTTAACGTGTAAGGTCACCAGCAGCATCACACTGCATCAAACAGCATGTTTTAGAGAAATTACTTTCCCTAAATGACCCTTTCCTAGGAACTTTTGTTCTTTAAACTTCAAACAGGAAGACTGTCATGTGGAGCAGCAAACTTGTCACCTAAGTAATTGCTACAATCACAGACATTTGAGGGATTGCACCTTAATAATAACCTGTGCAGCACTGGGTCAATTTCTGCAGAGGAACCTCCTCCTGGGTGGAAAGTGTCTCTCATGCATCTCTTTTTCCAGGGTCAAGCCCAGAATTTATGCATTTCATCACTGTTTTAGGCATCCACTGCTCCCCAACTGCTATTTTTTATGGTTCAGAAACCTGGTCAAACACTCATTCTTCTCAGCTGTCAATTAGGTTTTTCAGAACATCACAAGCTTAGAAAACCAAAGCACTGGTTAGATTTGGTTTAGTTTATTCTAGTTTGGTGGGAAGAGGGAAGGAACTGAGTGAACAAAACCTGTACATATCTATAGGAATCCTTTTACAGACTTTAGTGAGAGCTCCGGAGAAATTATCTACTGTCATAGCTCTAACAAGAAAAACTGATATGGCTAAATATACCCTGCCAAGAAAAAATGTAAAGAAATAGGCTTCTATGTAGAAACATCCTTGAGCATTGGGAATTCTGCAGGTTTCTACAAGAAACCTTTTTTGACCCTTGCATTCAAGGGTTTCTGATATCAGTAGACACCTCAACATGAGGTAATTTGAGTGACATCTGCTTAACAACGGTGATATCAGAGAAGTGAATGTGAATTCGACATCACTGAATAATTCACTGGGGTGACTAATGTAACCTACGCTGCCTAAACTCGTCTCAGGTCCTCCCTAAGCCGTCCTCTGGAGATCACGTAAGCAGCTGCTGACCACACCGCAGGGGAATCCCCACACTGCTGCTGTGCAGAGAGATGTGGAGAAGGAAATCTCTGCTCGGTCACGGCTGCGATTTCCTCTCTGGCAGCTGAACTCGGGTAGAGTATCCAGCCCGTATCCCCTGAGAAATTTGGCAAAAGGAACACAGAGATCTAACAGGGGAGAACTTCAGTTTGGAAACCATCAGGAGAGCAAAGACCTTTTGTCCTTGGAGGCTTGTTTTCTACTAAATGTCGTTGCACAGGACAGAGAGACCCCGTGTTCTGTCAGCTGGGACTTCTTTACAAACAAACGGCCCCCCCTTGGTGTCATATTTTGGGATTTATCACAGGTAATCGTAAGTATTAGATGGAGTTACCTCGATGAGTAGTGTCTGGGAGGCAGTGATCTGTAGTCAAACACACCGCAGCAGTTAGCTGTGTCTGTGCAGCCCTGGGATCTAAAATCAGCCAGCTAAGCATGGCATAATTCCAGCTTACTGAGCAGAAAGAGGTCCCTGGGCTACGCCAGAAGTTCACAGGTACATAAATCCCCCCCATGGAGCAGCGCACACACATGTGCAGACCACCACTGCCACTCCAGCTAAGGAGATGCCAAGGCTGGTCTGTTAGTGGCAAAATGTTCTGTGCAACGCTTTTCAGTTTTGAATAACAAAGACCTGAAAAAAGCAACCCAACAACTGCTCCAAACATGATCTCCAAGACAGAGATTTATTTTGCTTTATTTACCATGGCAGGTGAAAGTGGGAGATCTGCCTGGCAGCTGGTCACCACGCACCATCCTCTTTGCCAGTCACCTGCCTGATAGAGAATTTCTACCACATAGCCTTCAGTCCATCCTTTTTTACCTCTCATTGCACATTCCTTGGCTCAAGGCCACATGGGAAGTGTTTGTAACCATTCTCAATTAGCTTTTTTTTTTTAAATTGACCATTTGTATCCCTTTTACGTCGTAGCTGCTCTGGTGAAATTAGTGAGCGATCGCACTGTCTCTTTTTTATGTCTACACGCTGACATAAGTTATGCTGTGCGATCGGTTAATGTGCTGGAACTGCATGACAATCTCTGCCTTCTTGCCTGCTTCCATTTGGGAGCAATGCATATCCTAATAGCAGCTCTCAGAGTTAAATACAGTTTGATAAATAATAATAGAAAAGTAACATTAGATTATTACTCTGCATTACTTCTTTGAAGGCAATTGGATCTGCCAGTTCACAATATATTTTTTCTCCCTAGCACCAGAGAAAAATCTGACAGGTTGAATTACTATTTCATTTCCAACTAGAAAAACATTGACAAGCTTTAAAGGGTGCTTTTGAAGAGAAACCACAGACATCTAAAGATGTAAATTACAGTCGGATGAAGAAAACTCAAGGGGTCTTAGGTATGGGAAACTATTGACTGCAGTACTTTTCTTATAAAACCCCACAGCATATGTGGTTTTCCTGGCTTTACTCATCATCTAAATACAAATTCAATTCCAGTCTCAGGGATTTTGTGACTAAACCTGTTTTATTGTTTCTACTGTGTTTATACATCAGTCTTAATCTATGTTTCCTTGTCCCTATTGGCGAATGTAAGTTATATGGTTGGTCTGACAGTGCTTTTTTCCAAGGTTGAGTGAAACTTGGTGGTTTCAGCTTAAATGAGTGGTGGGTTTGCTAGAGCCCAAAGTGATGTTGATGTTGCTCACCTGCCATTTTGCAGACAGTAGAAGAGGAACTTCTTCCACGTGTACTACTATGTCCATGTTATGGTGGTGCCAGGGCTCAGAGGTGTGCGGTTCACATGCTTCGAGTGCTGCCTGGATGATTCAAAAGAACCGTAACAGAAAACACAAGAGATTTTGACCAGCCTCAGGTCTGTAAGTACATTTTAAACCCACAAAGTTTGAGTGTGTTTGAAATGTACTCAAGTATTTCCTTCTTCACCATTGTGTCCTCATGACCCATTGAATCATCAAAGGCTCGGAGATGAAAGAAGGACTTATGGTTAGAAAATGCAAAGGACTCTCTGCTGAAAGGGGAATGGTTTGTTGTATCGTCTTTTATTTAATCCCAGAACAAATAGCTTTGGTGGATAATTTTCTGTGAGCATTTTCACTGTAACGAGTAGCTGGGCTTCTAGAAAGCTATTTTACAAATAAAGTAAATAAGCTCCCAATCAAAAAACCCACAGAAATCAATTGCAAATCCCCATAGTGTTTCATGCACTTTGAGTCACACTCAAGGCGGAAAATTACCCAAACCACTAGTGTGTAGGGAATCAAAAAAGAACATGGTCCTTTCAGATAATTTTAGTGACAACATTCTTTAGGCTCTTTTCTACATATGGTAACATAAGACCTGTTACCATATTCAACAGAAGAAAAGACACCTCATATATCTGAACATCTTCTAGTGGTCTTAGTTGGCATTGACAGATCAAATTCACCCATGGTATGATTGAACTAAGCCAATGAAGCTGTACCAAAGAAGGATTTACTGAGCTGGCACAAGTGTCTAATCCTTATATTTGCATTAAGAGGTTTTTGCATTTTCAGAAATGGTTGTAATTTATTTTGAATATTAATAAGTTTCCACCAGGTCAGAGCGAATCCAATGAAAAAGGACACCTGAGGACCTTTCTCTCCCGTGAGATGGGTATGGAGGTGGAACTACCCACCCTGTAGAGGGTTCATTGATGTATGAACTTCACATAAGAATGTATTATTTTCAACCTCAGAAATATTTACCAAAAAATCAGGGATCACGACCTACTGGACAAAAGGAAAACAGTTACAGCCCTAAAAGCTGGAGAAGACCGGGCCATACTCCTCGGGCTGGCCATGATGGTGTGCTCTATCATGATGTACTTTCTTCTGGGAATCACCCTGCTGCGGTCTTACATGCAAAGGTAATATTGTGACCGTTACTCTGATCTCACACTCTCTTCTCCAGCTGACTTCTCGACACTTATTCTTTTGACTTTTTTTATTAAACTTGTATAATTTTCCCCTTGGTCAGCATAGCCTCACTTCTGCATTTCCTTCCCCTGGTATAAATTAAGTGTAACTACAGTGAAAGCAATTTGAGCAATACCAGCATAAATGGGGGAAGAATTAGATTCCTGTTTGACAAAGTCTTGATCCACTGGTTATAGACTTGCCACAGTTTAACACCAGTATAACACTCGTACCAGCTGGTCACCAGTCTGCTGAACCCTTTAAGCCTCCCAGGGGCTGTTGCTGCAAAGCTGAAACTCAGGAGGAAACAGTAAAAATATTTAGCAGCCTCAAGAGACAACACACTTCTAAATGAAGAATTGAGAATTAATTTGGGAAAGATATCAAGCTGCTTTGTAGCATGTAGTTTTCCATGTAGGTTATTACTTTCATTTTAACAAGTGAAATTCTCTTGAAATATAGTAATTTGCTGAAAGTGAAAGATCATCTTTCATCATTACTGCACTGCACTTAATTTTTCTGAGGCCTTCTCTGGCTTTCTTCCCTGCCATGGAGCAGAAAGTCTGGCCTGTGCTTCATTAGCTGTGTTTCAAGCACCAGCCCTATTTAAAATCCAGCTCGGGCTGTATTAAGACAGTCAAAAGGGTTTTTTCTCTCCTGATCAGTGGAGTGAGAAGAATGACAAATGTGTAATTTGGGATGAAAACAGTATCTCGCCATGCCCAAACCCACCCTGAGGCAGCAGCCAATACCTGGCATGTTTTGGTTTATTCACCATAGGCTGTTTTTTTAAGCACGCACAATAAGTGTCTAAAGTTAACTGGTATGAGCATCTTCAATTATGTTAGGGCACCTGCAGGAAAATATTCCTTCTTGACTCTGCAACAATAAGGAAAAAGTAGCGATGCCTGAGGATAAACTGTAGCAGCACCTTATTTGTGTGATAAAGATATTTATCCCTTTATAAATCCAGGCAAAGTTTAGATTATGAAAACAGAGATCAAGACCTGTTAATTATTCACGAACATTTGCTTTTCGAAATTGGTCTCCCAGACCTTTCAGCAATATCAGGGTCAGTTGCAGAGGCTGCTAAGGTCAAAATTGCTCATGTGGAAAGAGATTATTACATATTATATTACTATGTGAAAAATTGCCAGCAGATATCAAAACACCTACGAAGTATCAAATATTCCATCTTCACAAGTCTGTTGTAGGTAGGTGTTACTTTATTACCCCCATGCATGAATAAAACAGCAGTCTGAAAGGTGAAAGTGAGGAGAAGAAGACAACCCGGGAGTCCTTGCTGTCACTTCACTTTGTACAGCCAGATGTCCTTAGGGGTTATTCTCCTTTACACACAGCCGTACCCCTCCAACAAAATACTGCCTGGGAGAGGAAAAAAATCCTTTCACTTGAATTTGCTGCAGAAATCATAGCATAATTTAATATAAATGTAAGATGGACTATACAAGCAGATTACTGCCAAAGTAAAATACCGAGAGAATTAGTCAGAAATCTTTCATATAATTTACTGTGTAAAGCCTTCTGTAGGTTTGGTGAGAGGCAGGCAGACTCTCAGCCCGTTCAAGGTGGGGGGCAAGAGAACCACACTAGGTGTGAGCTGAGGTGCTGAGCAGGGCTAAAGGGGAGCCATGTGGTGAAACCTAACCCTGAGCCCATGAAAGGCCTTGTACAGAGCACACAGTGTGTCCTTCCCGCCGCTGCTCTCATCCCTAAGGAAGATCCAGCTGAAGATTTTTAAATACACACAAGAAATACAAGTGAACATTGCCAGTGCACACCCAGGCTCCATCATTCCAGTTTTAGGCTCTGCTGAACTAGAGATAAGCTGAAATCCTCCATAACTATCACATCAGCTGGCTTGACATACGGAAAACTGAGCAACCTGCCACTAGAAAAAGCCTTTCCACAGGTGGAGCTGCGTGCGGTACCACTTGTATGTTAGCGTGTCTTCATGCATAAGGAATACACATAGCCTGGTAATTCAAAGTCATCCTCCCAGCCTTCACTTTAAATGGAACCAGGCTTGATGGTGACCATCAAGTCTTAGTCCAGGGCACCCTGTGGCGAACGACTGTGCGCATTGTGCTCTTCCTGGGGCAAGCTGCTCAGTTTTCTTTGCTGCTATCTCTGTTGAGTGCCTTTGGTTTCTAAAGAGCCTTCTCCAGACTAAAGGTTCCAGTTCCTTTTTCATTTATACACAGACATAAGTGAATCAGGTATTTTTGTGGTACTACAAATTTTAGGTGACACGGGAGAATACACTGTCTGAAATGTGTGACATGAGAAAGTCCAGCCCTTCCTCAAAGCACTGCAACGAGTACCATCTCCTACAAGATGCCCCCTGGTATATCCCTAGAGGAAAGCCAAAGCTGCATTTAGTGCTTTTTGCCCATTCTTGCTGTGGTCTAACATCTCTTTTTTTTCCTCCTTAGTGTCTGGACAGAAGAGGCTCAGTGCTCGCTTCTCAATGTGTCCATCACAGAAACCTTTAACTGTTCATTTAGCTGCGGTCCAGACTGCTGGAAAATCTCTCAGTACCCCTGCCTCCAGGTGTACGTTAATCTCACCTCTTCTGGCCAGAAGCTTCTGCTCTACCACACAGAGGAAACAATGAAAATTAATTCTGAGGTAGGAGCACAGAATAAATTTTCTTCCTTAAATGGGTTTTTGGGGGCCACTCAACTTGTTATACCCATTCCCTGCTTTAAAGCACTGTAAGTCTTCCAGCACTTGCTTCCCTGGTAAGTACAAAGCAGAGAGCAGAAATCAGTGCACAAACTGAGCTCACATCTCTGGCGGGGGCAGTTTTCAACCTCTATGCCATGCAGGGAGCGCAGCTCATCCCACACAGGGTGGTGTCCTCGGGTACTGGAGCCTCCCTCATCCTCTGCCAGTGGTTCACAGGGGCAGGCTGGCACTGAGCACTTCTGACACTGATGTTCTTGTGGAGCTGTGGACAAGGCACTTCCCACCCAGGTACAACACTGCATGATAGCAAACACCCCTAGCGATGTGCACAGAACGTCCATGGTGGTGAGAATAGAAATGGCCTTATTACCGCAGGGGCAGGCAAGGCAACCGGGAGAGAAGGAGAGCCCCACATTGAACACCAGACGTGTCTCAGTCTCAGTCTCTGGTGACAAACTCTGCGCCCTGAGCATCTCCACTGAGATCAGCTCTGCCACTGAGGTCAAGGCACAGCACTTGCCCCTGTCGATGGTGCAAACATGCTGAAATTTGCTGAGCAGGGACTGTCAAGATAAAAGCAGCAGTATAAAAACAAAAGGGCTGGCTTTTAGGCATGTATAAGCTAAGGAGTCGGCCCATTTTTCTTGCACAGCTTCCCTAATTCCAGACATTGAACCAGAAAAATGATTTTTAAAAATCTACAGAAGAATTTCTCTCTCCTCTTCAGCAAATACAAAACCCAGCGTATCTCCATCCAGGTGAGATGGAGGCACTTCCTGTCTGGAGGCTATAATGAACTCAGTGGATGCACAGAAGGCATCTCCCCATCGGCCCGCAGCCACAGCTGTGCAGCTGACGCAGTGCCGTGCATCACATCCAGGCACACAACCACCTCTTTGCAGGTGGCTGTTTGCTCCTTCCATATAGCAAGGATTGGACTAAGAAACGACCCTCTCCCCACCTTCCTTTCTTTGTATCTACAGCACCTGGGTACCTAAGATTGCAAGCCGCAGCGAGCCGGCAAGCAGCTAAGTCATGAGACTTGCAAGTGCCAGATTTGCATTAACTACTTAGTGATCCAAGGTCACCGAACCCCAAACTATGGGTGCTTAGCAAAGCGCAGCCTGTAGCAGCAGAGCCTCAGTTCACGCTGCTGACAACGTAACCTATTACGTTTCTATTTATGGCAGCAGTTCAGTAGACCAAATTACTTCTGCATATTAAGATGAAGCGATATTAAAATTAGTCAAAGCACAGCATGGTTGCACCAGGCCAGTTATTCTGCTGGATAATTAGCTCCTGTGGCTGAGAGACAAAGTCCTCTGGATCTGAAGTATGAAATGGAGAAAAGTGCACCCACCTTCCCCTCCAGTTCAGCACCAGCACAGAAAGGAGGCACTCGTGGTTCATGAAGTGTGTAGCAGGACAGACCCCACTTTCTGCTGGGGCAGAAGCAACATCCAGTGACGCTCATGCTGTAATTTGTTTGAAATGGATCAGATTGGTCTCTGTGCTCCACTGGATTCAAATAAATCAAAAGATTCAGCATAAAGCTCCACATTCTGTTATTGATGATTTTTGCTTACTGAAATGGACTTTGAAATTTTCCCAGATGCCACCTCCTCTTAATTTAATGTAGGCACAGTTAATGCTTCTCCAGCCCAAGGTTGTTTTACAGGTTAAGCTCTGTTCTCAGGAGGATTCCTAGGTTTTTCTGACATGCTGCTGGCTACGTGACCTGAATCCAAACACAGTTTTGAATGAAAGTTTGCAATGTCTATAAAATACCTGGCTACTTGTGCCTGGCTGGGATCAGCAAAGTCTCCAAGCTCAGATTGCCACAACCCATCTCAGCATCCTGGACAGGCGCCCCCTCTTCCCCAGCCAGCAAGCAGCCCCATGCAATGCAACGAGCAGCCCTGAGCACGGCTGGATTTGTCACGCTCCAGCTGGGTGCTAGCTGTCTGTCTCCATCCACCTACTCAGATCTCTATTTCCTATCTTTCTCCTCACCAAATAAACAACCACAAAAAATCCATCCCTCTTACTGTGCCCTGACATTACTGGAGAGGTTGCTGAGCACGCTGCTTACCCTCCAATGCCAACACTGGTGACCTTCAAAAGGTCGGCATCCCCCCACCAAGCTCTCTGCCTCACTGAGCACTGTTGCACACGCAGAGCAGTATCTGGAGCCCATCTCTCTCCTCTCCCCACCAGCTAGTGCGGATGGAATCAAACACACTTTGATTTTAAATAATTATTAATCTAGGAGCCTTGCTATCTAACCTAGCTATTGTCCCACAGGGTGTGGTAAGGATTAGGTGCAATTTATATCAAGATGTACAGCGTGCTGCTGCCAGTCTCCAGTGGAATCAGTGGGAAGTAAATGAGTACCAGTTGAGCTGCTCCCCAGAAAAGCGCAGGAGAGTTTTCACGGCTTTTCATTGCTTTCACTGTGCATACTTTATCTCTAGCCTTTAAGACAAGCCAAACCCCTCATCAGTGCTACAACCATAGTGGCTTAAATGCTTTTTACAGCTACACTTTCCCTTCACAGCTGTCAGAGGCTGTAACAGCCTCTGGGAGAGGTAAATCAGCCGGTGTCCCCTCGCACAGGGACCGCAGAGACAGGCTGTCACTCTGAGGAAGAGCTGCAGTAGTTAAAGCACTTCTAGAGGCCTCGTTTAGATCTCATATCATTTTGATTCTTTTCATGTCATCAGAACTACTGCTGATTTATACCCATGCTCTGTAAGTGAGATAACAAGCAGGCTTTAATCACCAGAATCACTGTTATGCCAGTTATAACTGCCTGCCACTCAGAAATGATGGGGGATGCTGTGGTTTCCCACTGAAGGCTCAGCTCTTTACAACCCAGGGAAGAGTGTCCCTGGTGCAGGGGGAGCAGCAATGTTCAGTTCTGGTTCCCTGAAGACCCACTTCTGGGATGGGAGTGGAGAATTCAGTCCGCAGGAATCCATACCAGGCCAACAAAGACACAAAGCTCCTCCTTCAAAGTTCCTCAGTTCAAACCTGTTGCACTTTCCCAAAGAGGTATAAATTGATGTTCTGACCGCTTTCTCACAAAGACTGCCACAGCGCATCTTCTCAAAGTTTCCAGTCCCAGCTTCCAAGCTCAGTATGACAGGGACATACACCCGAACCACAGATGTGTGACAGGAGCCGTGTAGTTCAAAGCCCAGCCTGAACTGGAGGCCTCTGTGACAACAGGGCTGTCAGTGCAACTTCATTGTCTTAAACAAAACTGCCCCAGCTTTACCAGAGGTGTTGTGTGATCTCCATCCTTGGAGATACTTACAACTTGACTGGATAGGGGAGCAACCTGCCCTGAGCAGCACATCGCACTGGGTGTGTCTGGAGGTGGTTCATACAGGCTAACTTTATGAACCTCCAGTCCTTTAAATTAGATCTGAGTTGGAAACGTAATAACAAATTCTCTCTGTAACTGTCTGGAATTTCCTTCTTGTGATCAGATTGCAGGTAACACAAGAAGCACTTTTCTCACATTGTATCACAGAATTCTGACCTGAGATAGAGAGCCAGACATTTTTTTACTTTCAGTTTTGCGGGTTTCCAAGCATTTGACAATGCAGAGATGTAATAGAAGAGCTCAGACTTAGTAGTCTGTGTTCACAGGTACAGCGTAACAATTGTGGATATAAAATTCCCTGCCAGGCATTGGAGAAAACTAAATGAAGATCAAACCAAAGAAAACACTTAAACCAAAGAAAACACTTAAAACATTCCATTATCCATGTCTACCTACATGCTGACCAGTGACCTATGTATCATGGCAGAGCCAGCCCTGTGCTGTCCCTGGGATCTCGTTGGGGAAGCCAAGGCGTGGAAGAAGACCAGGAGTACTCCACAATCACACAGAGAGTGCTTGTGCTGAGGAGCTCCTCAAAGCTGAGGCCCAAATGTCTCCAGAAGCTCAGGACCACTGGGACGAGGCAGATAGCACATGGAGTAAAGGGCACCCACATCTTGGAAAGCCTGGAGAAAGAGACAGTTTCAGCACAAGGAACCTGGCTGAGAGGCAAAGTGTATCATCCTCCCTTGCAAACTATATTTCACAGCCTCATGCTACAGACCTCTTGGCATGGGCAGCCCAGCTGGCCCACGACAGCTGGTGGCTCTGTGCCATCGGGTGTAGGAGGAAACAGCTCAAGTTCTGCTTCAGCATCAGGTGTTTTTAGGAAATGTTTGGAAAATAGTTGGATTTGTAGGAAGTTAGACCTTCCCCCACTGCACTCTTGGGACATTTCCACAGTCTTTAAGTCCAGACATCTGTCATCATTTGGGCTTTTATGTGCCCGCTGTTTTCTGTAAAGGGGGTGGGGGGGCTGGATTTTGGCAAGAGTGGCCAAGTCCTCGTTTCATCTCATGATAGTAACAGCTGGAACTTCAAGAAACAAAAATATGTAGCAGTAAACTTGCAAGGAAATAAAAAAAAAAGGCAAAACCCCAACAAACAACAACAAAAAGCCACCTGAGCTGGAAATACTGCGGTTATGACAGTGATAGCACATAATTTAGTATAAGAAAATGAGGTTTCTTGACTGAGAAATTTCCTCTACTTATTAGATTATGATCTATTGGAGGGCCATAGACACTGGAAGAGGGCTTGTAGCTTTGGACATTTAATGCAAAGCTGGGCAGAGTGCAAGAGAATATCCTGGAGGGAGGAGACCGCCAGGAGGAAGATGGATGAGATACTGCCGCTCTGATATTTTCCATTTCTAATTTCTAGAGCTCTATGAAATATTCATAATGGCAGTGATGTCATGCTCTACCCTTAATGCTCCAGTCTGCTAATGCAAGGCAATCTTTCTGCTGCACTTCAGATCATATTCTGTGCTAATAAACTTACCAATGAATCAATCAAATCCTGTTATGAGGTTAATCATTTGATCATTATTAGGACTAGAGATTTGTTGCAAGTATGTTACAAAAAAGTCACAGCATGGTCATGAAAAAGATCTGAGGGACATTTCTAAAGTCTATACATTAAAACAATAATAATAAAAAGCCACAGGTCACATTATTTTAATCAAAACATCTTTTTTCCTTTGCAAAACTCACTTTTCCTCATTAAGTTATCTGGAGCTACTTCAGGTGCTCACTCAGGACAAACAGCTTTGGCAGTGCAGACAGGGAGCGTGGTGGGACCCACAATCACCCATAGCTGCAAGGGAGTAGTGACCTGCTGGTCACACCATGCATGTTCAACAAGAAGTTAAGTAGCAGCTTTCCACCTCTCCTGAAGCAGTTTTTGCCTAGGTAGGGAATTTAATCAAAGTCCTGTGCAGGTGTAGAAAACCTCCAACTGTGGAAAGGCATGAGAGTCTAGAAGACAGCAAGGAGTGAGGTGCCCTAGGTTGCTCCCATCAAGCAGCAGCAACAACAAATTCATGTATTTCTGCTCGAAGTAAAAGTCCAGATGTGGCCTCAAACGTTGTGCGTCTGCCCATCACCTCGGCTGGCAACACTGGCTCTTTGCAGGGAATGGCCAGCACAGCCCAGGGCCACCCTCTTACACGTCCCATAGAATATCTTCCATGCATGGACTCCATAAGCTAGATTTTTATTAACTTGGTTTTAGTACTCGTGGGAATGCTAGGTTGAAACTGTGTTAGAGACATTCCCCAGATCTTCTTTTCTTTGTGTCTGAGACTGAAATTCGAGCAGCATCTGCAGAGAAAAAGAATTGTTGGACTTGGGCCGGAGTCAAGAAAGAAAACAAGACTAAGAGCCATTCTGGTAGCCAGGCTGATCTTCAGCCAGAGGTTGAATGAAAGTCTTCTGGGTTGTCAGCAGGAAAACTTCATTTTCTTCTAGATAATCTCTTTGTCTCCCAAAGGGAAAATTTGTATAAAGGTCTCTCATCAGCCTTCTCTGTGGGTGAACTCTTTTGCCCACTATGATCATTTTGAATCAATCTAAGTGAGATCTGAACTACCAGATTTGTATTTACAGAGAGTCAATTACCCATCTAACTGCGAGGGTACGTGTGCCACTTAAGATGAAGTGGTACTTCATCAGTTCCATTTTTGCATGTGTAAATTAGCAATAATAATGTATTCACCTATCTCACGAGGCTACTGTGCAGATTAAAGCATTAATGTTTGTACAGCACTTGGAGGTTCTCCAATGGGAAATTCTCTAGATGTGCAAAATATTGAGTTTTATCTCTGATAAATGTATTATTAGTTTAATAGTATTCCACTCTTATTATGAAAAGCATAATCACCTTGAGATTTTCCTGCTTGACACCTGAAACCAGGCTTTGTATTTGGTTTATGGATGCATTTTTCTCTCTATAATTTCTTTCCAGTGTTCATACATACCCAAGTGTGGCAAGAATTATGAGGAGTCCATGTCGCTGGTGAATGTCGTAATGGAAAACTTTAGAAAGTACCAACGCTTCTCCTGCTTCTACGACCCCGAAGGCATTCAGAAGAATGTGATATTAACCAAACTGTACAGCTACAACGTGCTGTTCCACTCTCTCTTTTGGCCCACCTGCATGATGATTGGTGGGGTTGCCATTGTCGCAATGGTGAAGCTGACACAATACCTTTCCCTCCTCTGTGAGAGAATCCAAAGGATCAACAGATAAAAATGAAAACTCTAAGATTTAATTACAGCGAAAATACTGTTTTCTCATTCTTCACCAAAGAACCTTAAGTTTGTAATGTGCAAGTCTGTTATAAGTTCCTTATTATATTCTTATAAGTAGAGCAATAATGCAAAAGCTGTTCTATATGCAAACATGATGTTATTATTATGCAGACAACTGAAAATACTGTTTTGTGTTGACTGTCTATATGATCTTGTTTTATGTTGAGATGAGTATTTTTTTCCTTCCTATGGCCAAAACAGGGCTCAGTGTGACAATTTGCCAAGCTTAAACAATTGACGTTTTCAATACAAAGGATTCTGGGGAAAAATTCACTGGACAAAGGGCAGCCAACCACTCATGCATCACTGAGGTCTCACATCAGACTTGGTCCATTTGGTGGATTCCTGTCTTTTGGTTTTTTTATTATTGGCTGCAGGGATAGAAAAAAAATAAGGATTTTTTATGATAAGATGGCACAAAAAGGGCATATTTTGAGGCCCGGATAAGCATACAGTATTTTCAGCCTCAGTGAGACTTGGATGATGCTTTGTGTTTGCTCCCTCAGTACAGACGTATATTTTACCCTATGGCATTTAAGGTCTTTTGTAAAACACTTTGGAGTTTTATTTTATTTAGTGCTATAATTGTCTTCTGTCTTATCAATATCATCTTTGTCACTTGCAGAAGCTGTAGCCAAAAGAAACAAAAATCACTTTGTTCCATTTTCTATTCTAATCTGAGCCCTATTGATGGAGATGGGACCAGAACTCCTTATGTAAAGGTTTATTACTCATTTGTCTTGTATTTGCTACCATATCACTGTAAAGAAAAAAACACAATCAGCTATTTTTTCATTTTTTACTTCCAACTATTTTAGATTTTTTTACTTGATATATATACAGATATATATATATATAAAGAAAAAGCTATATTATATCTAGTTGTGTATTGGAACTTGATTATGGGGGGGTTCTTTATTTTCACCCACCAGAAAGTGAGCAGTATCACTCAAGTATTTATATCCCTCATCCCTGGATAACATCATAACATGGAGGAGCAGCACTGCAGGATCTTATCCAATATCCGTAGTGTTGTTTCAGTCAAAAGTCTTGGTTGCTGTGACATCAGAATTGACAAAAATCTCATCCAGTTCTATGGCTCTATTAACTGAATTGTTAGATAATCATCATAATAGATCTGGAAATATCTTCTGACCTTAACTCGGTATACAGTGCTTGCTGACGTGAATTATGATTTAAAATGCCCAGATGTAATGATTTGTCAGAAAAACTGAGATTCTGACTAAACTGTTGTTCTTTCTGTCAAATATTTACCACGGGGATCTTGCCAATGTAATTTCATGCACACCACAGTCATGATTTCTGCATAATTTATTTTTATTCTCCTGTAAAAAACACCCCTTCTTATGTTATGTTTTAAGGACACCTCTCAGTTTTTCACTTTTCACCCAGCCTGAAGGACGAACACAAGGCAGCTCCTGTGAGTATCCTGTGAACTCCCTGTCCAACAGCTGAAAAAATCTAATCACAGGTTTATTCAAATAAAGAAACTAACATTTTTCCCCCCTCAAAAAGACTGCAAAGCAAGTATTCTGCCCTAGATCATCTATATATAAGTACCTTTCTGCAATGTAGCATTAAAAATTTCAAGATGTTACAAAACTTTACAAGTCATGCAAGTGTAATGCGAGCTGTAAAAAAATGAGTTCTCAACGGTGAAAATAAACCTGCAATCTTGTAATCAGTAGTATAATCTTCCTTAGGTAAATAAATTCCTGAAGGGTGGGGGTATAATCAGGGCTCCAAAAATATGTAATAAAAATATTAAATTAAATCTTCCAGATTTCAACATCATCTGCCTTCAGATCTGGCTTGTTTCATCAGACTTCTCTTTGCAGCTTCTTTTATCAAGAAATAAGGAGTGCTGATGCAACAGGGAATTCATAATTTATTTGCAAATATGTGGTTTTGATCAATCTGTTGGATTTGCAAAAAACATCATCAGTGGATCTGGGCACCTTCAGTGTCTGCGTGACTGGAGTCACAAAGTCTTTGGTGAACTATGAGCAACCGTTCTTAGACCACCTGTCTGCCAGCAAAAAGTGTGACCCACCACCAGTGCCAGCATGGACGGAGGAGAGAGATGGGGACCCTCCAATCTGCCCCCAGCACAGCTACCACAGCAGTAGACCCCTCCACTGCTCAGGTGTGGGTACCACCATGTGGGGACATGGGAGTTCATCACCTGGTGTCCATGTGTGAAGGGCCCAGGCTGCAGATGTTCATTGTTATTAGAAAACCAAAGGCATCTCCCATGGGCATCTTCATCCTTTATAATATTGATTTCCCTTCAAGCAGGAAGGTTTGATGCACATCCTGTGTTTCCATACTTACGGATGTCCTCCATCTACCCCCCTGCTGTCAGCTCAGCCACCAATGCCCAAGGAAGGACCTTGCTGCCAATCACCATTCACAAATCAGAAACAGTGCATGGCATGGCTAGCAGAGAGCTGCGGTGGCTTTCCTACACGATTACCGACACTGATGTTGGCCATTTACATGATGATTTACACGGCCTGCAATAAAGTAGCTCTTTGGTTGTGCGTGTGACATTTTTGGTGCCTCTATTTGTGCAGTTTGGTCCTGGCGACAGGAAAGCTGATTGCTCCTGACATTTACACATCAAACGCTGCTTTCAACATGTTGTGCCATAAACATCTCACCAGCGTTTGTGTGGGTGAAACATCTTGACGCTGTTACAGTCTATAATCATTTTGTTGACATTAACGGAGAGATCTGTGGGATAGCAAAACAGCTTGAGTAATTGGATGGAGTGAGGTAAAACAGTAATTTTAAAGGGAATTATCTGTCTGATCACCGACACAGCCCCCTACTGAAGTGTTAGCATTGCAAACAATTTTGACAGCTCCTGCTGCCCCATTGAGAGGTCATATTTCAGAGGAGATATTACTCTGTGCTATTTTGTTCTCTACTTCCATGTTAATACCATACTTGCTCCCTGCAAAAAGAAATTACGTTCCTATAGGCAGCTCAAATGGATGAGAAATACATGGTAGTGAAATTCAGTGATCAGGCAAGTCCACCATGTGTCCAAGACTAGTCCTAACTCCTCCTGGCACAAACATTTCACCCCCTTGATGTCCCAGCTGGGCATTCAGGACAACAGGGAACAACCAGTGCTGCAAAGCCCCTGAATGGAAAACAGCTGCACGGTATCCAAAGGCATTAGGAGCCTATGAGAGGCACCCTTGTAGGATTTAAAACATGGATAAGTATTCCAGGTGCCAAATTCACATGGCCTTTTAATAGTTATTTTCTTAATTAGAATATTTATGTCAAGTCTTATTTCTATTCTGGAATGTCTAAATCTGAAGCTGAAGTGTGAACATCCCTGCTGCAATAATCTGAAACCTGGCACCTTGCAGCAGGCTTACTAAATGTCACTAGCCAGGGCAGCTTATTTTGGTTAAACTTTTCTAATTGAGAAGACATCACTGCCTCATAAAACATACCCAGAGCACAAGCTTACCAATGTCCAGCGTGAGTTTGAGATGGATACAGAAAGAGAGAAGGCTCAGAGAATACAAAAGCTTCCACATCTCAAGAAGGCATAAATGCAGTGATTTCAAAGCTGAGGGACTGAAAGGGAACAAAGTCCTAAAGCTCTAATGCACAGCTGAGGGTGCTGCTGGCTTCACCTCCATCTCCATCCTCATCACCAGCCACAGAAAGTTCAATTGAAGACGCTGGCAAGAAAGAACAGGCTGATGTAAGCCTGGCCCAAGCAGCGTCTGCACCCGTTTGACTGTGAGGGGTGTGACCTTACAGCAATACAACTGGGCATGGCAATTTCAGGGTAACAGCACCTTCAAAAATCGATCAGCTAATTCCCCTTCTCATGCAGTCGTGCTCTTTTAAAATAGCTGCAGCCATTCCAGTGGAGTGAACCAATATCTGTGCCGTAATAAAACTTCTTGCATAGGCTCAGCACTTGAGTAGGATCAGCTGTCCATTAGGCACTATGCTGCACATCATCTATCAAAGAACTGGGAAAACATCCTCACTTTTCTGCTCCACTGCACATTTATGACTTCCCAGCACTCAATTTTTCAGAAAGAAACCAGCACAGTTTGTGCTGTACCCAAACATCTCACACCCGTATATAAACTTTCCCAAATTGATTTTGCTGTGCGAGAAAAAAGCGAAAAGGGGGGACAAATATCAATTTTGTTTCAGTGTTTTGAAAACAAGATGTTTTCATTTTTGAGTTTGAACTGATGTTGCTTTTCAAAAGTTGGGGGAGGGGGGGTGGCTTTAGGTATTTTTATTAGGAAAGCTTGAAAAATAAATAGCTGTTTCTCTGATGTGAAACAGAACTATCAGCAATTGCTCAGTTCACTAAACACTGAGCATTTTTTTTGAGGCTTTTTAGGGACGCATGGTTGAGAAAAGTAGAAGGAAGGGAACTAGCAAAGTATAGAATCAGTCACACAGACGTGACCACCAGCTGCCCTGGCTGGGGTGATCATAATCTCAGAATATCACCGGCCGTTACTACGGGCAAAGTAAAGCACCTACCTCGGAGGATGAAAAATACGAAATTAGGAGACAGCAGGAAAGAAGCAAAGCAGCATTTTTCTGTTACCACTCTTCATGCAGGGCAGCAAACACAGGGTGTCAGCTCCTCTCCTGGGTGCAGCCACCTCTGCAGAAGATGCTGCCGCTTCAGGAAGCCATTTATGTGCACAAACTTTATGCACTTTAAACCAAACTAGTGGGGTTTTTACACAAAAAGGAGCAGTGAGGCCATGCAGCTCAACTGTTTGCGTTGTTGCACATTAGGGAGGACCCTGCAAGCAGTGGCTTTTAGGTCCAGGAGCACAACCAGCACAGCATTTAGCCCATGATGAACTGTACGTCCCAAACAGTGTCATCAGGTGTTCCGAAAAGGAGCGATGAACGAGGAGGGCTGGGTGTCTCATGCACTGCCCAGCAAATCCATGCTGCCTTTTGGCCATGTGCTGGTTCCCCAACAAGCCATTTTTCAGCTTAGACCTGTGGTGCCAAATGTAAAAAACAAACCTCATTTCTCAAAAAGGACTTTTCTCTCCTTCAGAAGTGATCTGAAAAAAATTGGAATTGCTTCCAGGTGAATTCACACCAGGCTTTAAATGAATCAAATTTCTCCAAACACTGAAAAATGTGTTAACATTAGCAGAACTCTCCATACAAGCCTGTCTATTTTTTATAGTTCTCCATTTTCATAGAGGGAGCTGGTAGGTGAGTACGTATTTAACTGAGCTACATTGATTCAGGTGAGAATTTCATTGCTTAGCGATTTTATTGTAATGTAGAGGGTCAGAAATGCTAATTCTAAAATGCTCTCCAGACTTCATAACCCCAGCGATAATAAAGCATGGCCATTTCCAGGCAGAAGAGCAGCAAATGACTCATAAAAAAAGATAAGCAGAGATGGGGATTCAACTTTCTCACCCAGAGCACAGAAAAGGTTTGTTTACATAGAAAGTTTTAAAAAAAGACAGGTTAGATGTAGAAACATCTCCAGAAGGAGTCGGTTAGCTGAGATTTATGGAAGCAGATACATTCCCCCCTCTGATACAGGGCAGGAGGATCAGCCCTGCTATAGGCTGCAAAAGAAATTTTATGGCTTTTTTTCAGGGACTTCCTCAATTTCTAGCACATATTTTAGCAAAAAAATGATAGGAAATTGCTGAAATATTCTTTTTACCATTCTGTTCACCCAAAAGTAGCTTCAGTTTCAGATGCACCATTGGGTTTCAAAATTTACATTGATTTGGTTTGGAAAAAATACACAAAATTTGAACCTGAAATGGAGTGAACAGTCACCAGCCCACTGAGCTCTTTGTATTGACTCGTCTTATTTTTTTCAAGTTTTTCAGTTTGCAGAAAATTTAAGATTTTCATTTTTTAATCCCATAAGCAGGGTTAAGTGAGAAATAGATGGTAGTGAAATTCAGTGATCAGGCAAATCCGTCAGCTAAAATGTTGTGGAATTGAAAACATCCTTCCCATGCAACTCAGGCTAAAATATTTAAGAAAATAAATGTTCCTAGGGTATATTTTCTAATATATTATGTAATAAGGGGTGAGGAGGGTGTGAGGTTTCATCATCTCTCTCCAACCTGGATATTCTTTCAGATAACTGCAATTACTATTATGTGTTCAATTGTGGAAGTACTTTTTGATACCTAGCCAGCTGCATACTTAGCTCCAGATCCCGAGCAAAGGATCTGTTGTGCTCCAGAGGCTGCCAGGCAGCTCCAAACCCAAAAGCAAGTGGGCAAGAAGGAGGAGCACTTTAAAACCCTTTCACATGGAAGGCACTTATGGTTTTAATCAGTGTGCACATAAGCTCTGTTATAGTCATCCCAGATTAAGTAGGAAGCAAAGTCTGATGACTAAGCAGCAACACCTTAATCAGTCCCCTTACAAGCAAGAGTTCAAAGCCATTAATGCAGCAAGACAGCTGAGCAATACAAAGGGAGTCTGCTAAAACTGCAGAAGGCTGCAAAACTCAGCACGGAGGGAGTCCTGGTGTAATTATTTGCCACTTCCTCTGCTCCACTTTACCATATGCTTAAAGATGGCTGGGAAAGCAAGTTAGTACCACTGGCAGCACATTTCCCACTGCTGGCCGCTCTTCCCTCCCCAGCACGTACTGGCTCCTACCTCTGCACAGAAGACTTGCTGTGGCTCAGCTTCCAAGTATTTGACTACCTCTCCCGCCCAATAGCAAAACACAGGCCAGGCAATATGTCCTAGAGTACACTACTTGGTAGTATGTAAACTGTCACAGGCAGTCACATCAGTCCGAGAGTTCTATCAGCCGGCTTCCAGGAAAGAGTGGGACTGCAGTCAGTGCAAAAGGCAAATAAGAAATGTCAGTAAGTGAGACATTCTGCTTCACAGGGGAGAAATGAGGATCATGTGTTTCTACGTTATAGACTTGGGGAGGAGTGGCTGGAGAGCTGCCTGGCAGAGAAGGACCTAGGGGTGTTGGTTGGCAGCGTCTGAACATGAACCAGCAGTGGCCCAGGTGGCCAAGAGGGCCAATGGCATCTTGGCCTGTGTCAGACCCAGCGTGGCCAGCAGGAGCAGGGAGGGGATTGTGCCCCTGTGCTCAGCACTGGTGAGGCCGCACCTCGAGTACTGGGTTCAGTTTTGGGCCCCTCACTACAGGAAGGACATTGAGGGGCTGGAGCGTGTCCAGAGAAGGGCAACAAGGCTGGTGTAGGGGCTGGAGAACAAGCCCTACGAGGAGAGACTGAGGGACCTGGGGATGTTTAGCTGAGAGAAGAGGAGGCTGAGGGGAGACCTCCTCACTGTCTACAACTGCCTGAAAGGAGGTTGTGATGGGGTGGGTGCTGGGCTCTTCTCACAAGTGAAAGCGATAGGACAAGAGGAAATGGCCGCAAATTGCACCAGGGGAGGTTCAGACTGGACATTAGGAAAAATTTCTTCACTGAGAGAGTGGTCAGGGATTGGAACAGGCTGAGGTGGTTGAGTCGCCATCGCTGGAGGTGTTTAAAAGGCGGGTAGATGAGTTCCTTAGGGACCTGGTTTAGTAGGGACACAAGCACAGTTGGACTCAAGGATCTCGGAGATCTCTTCCAACCTTACAATTCTATGATTCTATGTGAGGGTTTCCAGGGCAAAAATTGTTTGGAGGCCTCACTCTGCATGGGCAGTGCTGGGTGTTGCAGTCTGACAACCCAGGACACAGACAACTGTCAGTCTGGCTACCACCACCTCTCCTGCCAACAGACCTGTCCCTGGAAGTATGATCAAATGCACATTTGAGGCCACAAAACTCTTGTGCAGATATCATGCCCTGTTTGGAAGTAATGCCTAGGATTTCATTTCACAGGCACAATGCATGGCCCTGCACAAATCTCTGCTTCCCAAGGAGTAGCTGCTTATTAGCCCACTAAACCAGATGCTGAAGGGTTTGAGTATTCAGTATCTACACAAAAAAAAGGAAAGAAAGAAAAATTTCCAAGGAAAGAGAATGCCCATTCGGGGCATCTGACATTGGTCCACTGATTTCAAACATATCAGGATTCAAGAGCAGCCCAACAAGTGAATCAATGTAGAAGAAAAATACTTTCTCCAGCAGCAAAGCTGTCTGCATGTGTGTTCTCTGTAGGTGCTCATCACTCGCGTACAATCGTACCAGGTCTGGGACAGCATCACTCACCAGCAGCCTTTGTGTCAACAGCCTTTGTTGTGTCAGAGAAAATTAAAAAAAAAAAAAAGTTGCAGAAAGCTGCAGAGGAAAAGATTCTGGCACAACCTGACTGACCTAAAAGGTCCACCTTCTCCCGATTTTCTGGTGAGTTTTTTCTTCTCTGTTTACCAAAGTATTTCAGGAGAGACCTCCTCCTCCATGGCACAGAGTAGATGCACAGGATTAGCCAGTCACCTTTGAGACAAACTACATTACCAAGCACTGAGATATTCAGCTGCTTGGGGCTGAATATTCAGCTTCTTCAGTCCCCTCGTGATACATCCCCACAGTGATCATCAGAGGCGCCATGACAAACCAACAGACCTGGCTTCCACTGGAAGCAGGCAAGGAGGGACCTCAGACTCTGCAGAAGCCATGTAGATGGCAGCAGACAGGCCAGGCTCTGGGGACAGCAGCACCCGGTGACATTGGGGAAAGGATACTCCAACATCTGGTAGGCAAGTGCCTCAGTACAGGTATCATCAAACAAACGGGAGCTGAGTGAGAAGCTGTGACACAGTTGGCTGTGAGTGGGGAATATGATCAACTCTGTTTAAAAACCTGATTTGCTGCTAATTCTCCACCCACACTCCATTTTTCATTCTTAACTCAAAGTGTGCTATTGAGGACACTGGACAGAGCTATCCAGGAAGCCTTTCCCATGTTAAGGAGCATCAAAATTGGAACTGGCATTAGAGGGAATTCACATCCTCTCCAACCAAAACCAGGAGGGCTTTACATGGTGTCTCCAACCAGGATTTTAATTCTGAGGCAAGAGCCAGGAGAGAGGTACTGCAGCCCATATCGCAGAGGGGCACAAGGGAGCCCGAGCAGCTTCTAGTGTCTCTGCCCTGACAGCAAGTGTTGCCTGCACATGAGCCCTCATGGCTCTGTGGGTACAGTCTGTGCACAGGAATTAGCAAGGCACTCATTGCTGCTGATTTTCCAGTGTCCTGCTATTAGCTTTGTGCTGCTGAGCAGTCACCTTAAGAGAACACATCTGCAGTCCCAGATTTCTGCTGCCATCTCTGGCAGTCCTTCATCTTGAGCCAATAACATTCTGTCCGCAAATAGCAAATTAACGATCTAGGAAATGTGTTGTTCCCTTGTACCCTTTCAGAGTCCCCTTCCACCCCTGCTGGCCACTCTCCAGGTAAGAACTTGGCCATGCTGGTAAACATATGCAGGAAACCAGGAGAAGCAAAACCAAAATTCTATACCCTTCCCGTCATCAGAGCCATGTAAACTTGGTTAGTACAAGCCCAAATTCAGATGCTCAAGCAAGTAGGCTTTGATGTCACCAGCCCTTTGACTTTGGTGCTGGCCATCACTTCTAGCAGCTTCTTATGAATGCAACACCACAAACGACTCAAGGGTCTCCCCCAGAGGGCACCATGAGAAAGCAGCATCCAGGGCACTCTGATGCAGTTCTTAGAAGTGTTAGTGGCTGCTAGGCTGAACCACATATTGCTCCATACCTGAGATAACCCTCAAAGCTTCCACATCTCATGTCAAGAGCAGGAGAGGAGGGGGCAGTCCACCATGGACATACCATGAGGTACATGGCAAATAGCTACCTCATGTTTTCTGCATCTGTGGTGCAGTTATCTTGGCCATGACCTTTATCCCTCACGTGCAGAGGTTTACAAGATCTGCATAGAGCAATAGTATAACCATTGTCCCAAGCTCACAAGCCGTCCTGCCCACTACAGGGCTGTGTGTACACATCCATGGGTGGGCTTGTTCTCTTGTTACGTTATGTGACTGGAAATACACACCTCTGTTCTTCCCTCATGTCAGCTTCGCTGTTTAACAAACTAGCCCAAGAATTTCTTCCGGTCTTGGATAAAATTCTCCTGATGTTGTTAAATTATCATAGAACCATAGAAACATAAAATGACCTGAGTTGGAGAGGACCCACAAGGATCATCGAGTCCAAGAACAAGATTATAATTACATTCTAAAAACAGCCCCAGACTCTACACTTAAATTATTCAGGTTGCAAATGCAAACATTCAAAACTTACAAAATGCCAGAAATAGAGTTGCCTGAATAGTCTCCATACAGCACTGCTTGTACATTATGATACAGGCTTTAACTATACAGTGCTGTACGATTTTCCACAGGATCCCTGGCCCAGCCTCAGATGAGTGATGTTTAGTTAGTGAGTCGTTCTTCAACATTTTTTAACCCTTGTCATTCAATATGTGCACTCCATGCCTTGTTGCACTGCTGCCAGATGCGGTGCCCTCTCCAAGGCACAACGCAGCTCTGTCCAGAGATAGCCACGCAACCACTGAGCAACCCAGCTCAGAGATGAACACTGTCAGACACTCAGATTAAGCTGGTTTTCTGCAGCAGAGAATCATGCAAAGTTAGCTACAAGGCTCTGGCACCCAGAGCAAGGTCACAGCTAAGGTACCGTACAGCCAGAGTAGGAACAGAAGAGGGAGACAACTGATGTCCTTCAGAGCAGGGCGCTGCTGTGATGCCTGTGAGGCTGGTGAGGATTCAGTTAAGAGAGGCTGATGGAGACCCTTCCTTTCCCCAAAATCCTGTAGATCCTTTTCCTGCTCAACTCTGCCAAGCACCGGTGAAACTGCCAGGCTGGCACAATGCAAACTCTGGGCTCTGCTCTGAACAGGGCACTGTCCAAGCAGGTCAGCTCTGTGCCAAAAAAACCCTGAAGGAACCATTTTGACAGCTCCAGATTGATTGTTTCCAGACATTTATGACCTCTGGGAAGCAGAGCCAATTTGGTTTTATTTTTTAACTCTATTGCTTCAAATCCACATGAAAGTGCTGCAGGACAGAAGCCTCCACAAGCTCCCCTTCAGTGCCCTGGCACCAGGGCTGAATTACCCCTTTGCTCTGGACGGCTGCCAACCAACTGAACACCATGTCACCAAACCACCCAATGCATTCCGCAGATACAGCAGGTCCCCACTGAAGGACTGATGCCCTCCATCAGCCTTTCTCCAGGCACCAGCACATGCTGACTGCCCCCACCTCTCCCTGGAAAAGTCTGATGACTTGTCTCAAAGCAGAGTAGACAGGTAAGAATGAGGCTAGAAAATAGACTTTCCTTGAAACGCCTATCTCCAACCATTCGCCAAATAAAATAATCCTCTATTGACACAGGCACTTTACAGCCACCAGGGATCATGCTCCTCTACTTCATCCTGGTCTTAACTACATGCCAAGCCAAAGATCAGGGCGTTTGTGTACTCGAAAAAAGTTAGAACTGGTCAAAAACATCCATCAGCCCCATGGATAGACTGAGTCCTGTTCCCCTAATGGAGGATTCTTACCAGAAAATCCCCCAATAACCCATGAGTGTCCACCTGGATTTACCATCAGTCGTCAACCGCAGCCATGCTGCACATCATATTCGAGTGAAACGTGGTGAAACGTGATAAAGCAAAGCAATAATCAGAAAGAAACAAAGCAAAACTAATTGTCTTACCTGGATTGTTTCGAAACTCTTTTCCCCTGGTGATTACTGCATCACAGACAATGGAGACAGCGCAAGTCTTTCACCGGTCCTTGTTTTCAGTGTCTCCACTTTTTAAAAAAAAGTTGGTTTGAATGTGGCAGAGTTCCTGGTCAGTGACTCCAGAGTATGTCCGGCATATGAAATAGAAAGTATTAATGCAGTCTCAATGCATGAGTTTTCAGCTGTTTCTTCAGAAGAAAATAAGCCTAGGCAAGTTGAAAAACCTTAAGTTTTTTGAACTAAAAACATCAGTAACATTTAGCTTCTCAATATTATGTGATGGTATGGAAGATCAGACAGTCTAGCAGTGCACCAAGATGGGGACTATGTAGCAGTTCAAGAGTTTTCTATGCATCCTCCTGAGCATGGGCTTCAAAGCATACCTGAGCGTCACCTTCAATATGTAATTGCAGTTGGGCTCAAGGTGCCTCAGAAGTACAAGTCCTGCTGCTAGCTTTGCTGTTCAGGAGGTTGTTGCAAAGAGAAGGCAACAGGAGACTGAAAAGACAAAAGCCAGCAAAATTTCATGGGAGTCCAGGAATTTCCTTTCATAGAAGATTGTCCTACAGTAAAGTTTTTGACATACTCGGCTGTTTGCTCCCCATGCCCCATAGTGTTTATCTGCAGATCATGAGGTCTTTGGGCGTGAAGTCACATTCTGCTCTAGTTTTACAGTGCTGGGTACAGCTGAGCCTTAATATACGAGGTCCAACACAAAAAAAAACCCTGAGACCGTGCCTGTAACTCTTTATTAAACAAATTAAGAAAATCAACTACAATCACTTTCAGAACAGTTCCTGTCTGAGCTGACACACAGCTACATGTGATGCTGCCAACGTTCAAACAATTCCACAGCTCATTTTCTGAAAGGCTGTTGAGGATCTCTGTCATTTTTGCATTCACATATACCTACAAAAAATCGATTCCTTTGACCACCAACTTGATCTTTGGGATCTCTTCACTATAAGTCTCAGTCAATAATTGAAAAGTTTGTCACATATTTCTTCAGTTTCACAAGAAACTTGATGTTAACTTGGTATTTCCACTTGCACACCAACATTTTCCAACCAAGGGCAAGAAAACCTCTGTATTTGAACACACGCCCTCTCATACTGAGTGAAGCAATCAACCTGAGTCTTAGCTCATCATGAGAGGTTAGAACGTGTTCTTGACCATCTCTTTGTCTCTCCCCTCCACTAAGCTATAAGTTACCAAGCTATAGGGCTGGTCTCAGGGGTTTTTGTGTCAGACTTCATATGCAGTTGAAGCCACCTCACAGTTACCAAAGTAAGCGTAAGCCCCAGAAGCAATTATACAATGGATTTTCTAGTGAACAAACCTCTTTGCAGCCTGGAGCATGGGTCTGGTTGTGTCTGAATAATTCTCTCCAGGGCTGAAACCCGGCAGCAGGGGAACTGCATCTGGTACAATCACAAAACCTCTTTATGATCCACCAGCCACAAGGAAGAAATTTTAACCCATCAGTCAAGGAGACAATCCATAGTACACAGGGATGTGTCATCATGTTGGGCTTGGCTGAAGTAACATAAAGACAAGAGGCAGATATTTGTTTGGGAAATCTTTCCTTTCGTTTTTATTTTTGAGGTCTATTTTCAATGCTATTAGTCACATCTCTGCAATCTGTTTGTACAGCATTCATCTCAATGATGAAAGGTAACACCATTAAGGATTTTTTTGCTGGCCTTTTAATTGAGCTGTTTAAACTGATCAATTCAGCTAGGGAAAATATCTTAGAAAGAGTGATGACTTCAAGGTCAGGTAGGACAGCGCTCTTGGCACCCTGATCTGGTTGAAGATGTCCCTGCAGAGTTGGACAAGGTGACCTTTATCCATTCTAACACATCTAGATCTGATCAACAGCAAGGTTTCAAAATATCATCCTCCAAGAGCAAAATAATAGATAGCAACAAAAGGGTTGCTTGAAATATAAATTTTTAGTCTTAAACTGAAACTACTGTTTGTTTTTTCTAAGGAACAGATGCAAAAGCACAAGCTGTATGACTATCCCTACACAGTCAGTGCTAACAATGAATTAGTGCTGTCATTCAAGATGAAAACCAGCAGCAAGCTCTGTCCTTCAAGAAGTTAGTAACCATAAGGCTGAGAAAAAAATGGGTGATGAAATCCCTAAGGGATACCCATAAAGATTAGCTGGGACATGGCTGATCTCCTCTTAGTCCAAGCCAATCCCACCATCCTCCTTCTCTGCTTCACATTGATATTTGCTGCAGAGGCAGATGTTGTAGCTGCACCCATAAAGCAGGACGCCTTCTGCATGACCTGTGCCATGGTTCTCCACACTCCTGCAGCATGTCCAAGGCCCTGAGAGCTGCAGGTTAGCTGTGTCATTGCTAAGAGTCCTTCACAGCAGAAACTCCAGGAATTTAATCTATACACCTCAGCCAACTTATCAAAAGTGTTCAAGTTGTTTAGGTCATTAAGCAGCAATAGAGAATAATGAAAAAAATCAAGCTTGCACGTCATTACCATTAACTGCAGTGCCCTGTATAGTTTCAAGTTTCCAAACAAAATGCTGCATAGCAAAGCCAACAGAGGCATGAAAAGTAGAAAGACTAAGGTCACAGAGAAGGTGAGAACAGAGCTGGGTTTGTACATGCATTGGCTCTGAGTGACATGACCTCTCCTGCAGCCTCTCTGCTCATTTACTTAACCAGCCCTTTGGAGTGAATTTAATGCTGGGGCATTCAAAGCCCAAACAGCAGCCAGAGGACCTGACAGTCCCCAAGGTGGGAGCAGGGCATGTTTCCCAGGGCTGGCTGTACCAGTGCCCAAAGGTCCTACTTGAACACAGGCTGCCAAGCTCATCCTACAGAAAAGCAGAGGTTGCCTGGGAGAGGTGACCTAGATTGTTTGTATCTGAAAAATTCAGCCTGCAAGCTACTACTGCATGTACTTGCTGTACAAGAAAAACTTGACCTCCCGCCCCCCCCAACCCCAAAATTCTTCAAGGCTTCCTTGCTTTTGCAATGTCCACCACAGCAGGACAACAGCTCAAGAGGGCAGCAGCAGCTGTGAGTGATGCAGCCCAGCACACAAGACCTAATCTGCCACCAAAATGAAGTGCTACAGCCCCTATCCAGACAAAAGATTTTGCAGTGTGACCAATGTTGCACAATCAACAGAATCTGAGCAGCAATGCAGGCTCAAGCTGCAGGCAGCTGAGAAAACAAAGCAAACCTCTTTTTCCTATATGAAATTGCAGAAAGAAAGTTTTTTTCTCAAAAGAATACTTAAAACAAATCTTTCCGGTTTCATTCCCTTTAAGCTGAAAGCAAGAACAACCTTGGCTGACAGATCAAAAGTAAACGGAGTTCTACCAGACAAAATGAAAACAACAATTCCCTCAACATGTGGTTCTTTCCTGTAAAACTTTGATTATGAAGAATAAAACATGTCTCACGCGGGGAAAAAGGAGGTTCTCAAAAAAATCATCAGTTCTGCCCAGGATGCTCCAAAATTTTGCCATAGACAAGGTAGCATCAACATATTCATAACATCACTCCTATATTGAAAAAGGTGACATAGTGTGAAGGCCTTTGAGTACATAGTTGAGAGTTTATGTCCTAATCCTAACCTTAGCGCTACACATCCTGTGCAAGTCACTTCCCATCTCGCCCATTTTGCCCCACGACACAAGCCCTGTGGTCCCCGCTTACCTCATGAGCTGCCGTGAAAGCCTGCAACAGCAGAGAGCTGAAGGGTTAACGCGAACATTTGGGTGTTTATTTTAAGAAGAGCATAAAACCCTGACAGGCCATAATTACAGTGTTGATAAGCAGGGGAAGAATATTTGATGTTTCAAATATCACATGACTAATTGGTGCTGGAACAGCTGCGCGTGTAATTTGGGTGATGTGTGCGCTGTGTGTCACAGGCTACAGCGGCACAGCAGGGAGGAGAGGGCTTCACACCAGGGCTCACCTGTGGTCCATCCCAGTCACACATCACCCTGACACCAGCAGCACATGGGGTGATCTTCCCCTTATTATATTGTCAAGCTGAATTAATAGAAAAGCAAAGAATTAAAAGCCCATTTCTGTTCTTTGATTATCTTCTTGGATTGGGCTTCTCACTGCAGCATTATGGATACTCCACAAAGATATTAATATTTTTCAGACACTGGGCAAGAGATAATTCAGCAAGTCCTCAGAGGATGCTACGAGCTGCGGAAAGTAGGGGGGAAGGCAGATACCTCTTGTTGCACACAAGATATCTTTTTTTATTAACCAGGAAGGAAGGTTGCTGGCCCACATGGCAAAGAGCTCCAGAACACAACCACCAAGCCCAGAGGGACAGGAACAAATCTGGTAGCACTGCCGGCCTTCCTGCGCCCTTCACAGTGGGTTGCTTCAAACCAAAGTGACCCTATTCCTTCTGCATTTCTCCACGCTAGCAGTGTCTTTCCACACCCGTCCAGTTAGGATAATGAATTAGAGTTTTTTTAGAAAGGAATGAATATTTCATTGCTGTAATTCTCTCTTCCTCTCCCATTTCTCCCACTGACTTTGTCTCTCCAGATCCCCTCCTCCAGCCCTCCTTGGGAAAAGGTTCTCCACCCAGCTTTCAAAAGTGATAGGAAATGTAGAAGCTTCTCTATCATATGTCATTGACGAATGACTTTTTCCCCTCTATAGTCCAGGAGGAATTGTGAACTATTTTTAAACTAGAGCTTAGTGTGATAAGAGCCTTTAATTATTCGATAAAATATGTGCATCAGGGTATGGAGTTTGTCTCTTTTTAAGCTTCCCTGGGGGAAAACGCACAGGGGAATAACTGGGCCAAGTCTGATATTCGTTGATGGGAACCATCTGCAACGTGGAAGTGGGATAGAGTGCAAGAGAACAATCCCAAGGGCAGATCATTTGGCCAAGGCTAAGCTGGGATTGAAGCCAGCTACTTCCCACGAGAAGCTGCCCAGACAGCTTAGGACTCACCACAGGGTGTTTGTTGATGCTGTGGCCTCCCAGTACTGACCAGAGGACCCAGCCCACAGACAGATTTTAGCAAAAGCTCAGAGCTCTCCTCCAAGTGCAAGCCTGCCTCTTTTCACACCACCCAGACACACACGCAGATAGACACAGCGAGGCCAACGCTGGAACACTACCTCCAGCATCACAGACACTTTCTCTAGGACAACCTGAACACCCACTGGTATCTTCATGCACCTAAAGATCCCTATTCTTCACAAACTTCACCAACACTTTTGGTGTACATCCAGAGGCAAGAGCTACCCCAGACATACCCAGAGCAGCCAGTCCTCCAGCAGGGCCATAGCCTCCTCATAACAGATGGATACATGGAAATACACATAATAAGGTAAGAGACAGACAGGTTGTGACCTATCCACAACCTTCTTCATTAGTAAGCAGAGCTGACTTTCCAAGGACTGTCTCTGGGCTGCCCAACCATCTGTCAGGCTAGCTGGACCATCCTTATCTAGTGCCGTTAGCAATTGCCAAATAAGTCAAAGCGATGGCCTATAGCTACAATAGCTTATAAAGAAATACGTATTTTTCTTGAAACACTGTCAGGAGACCCTTTCCACTTGCAGTCACAGCATAGCAGTGTTAAGAGCACCGGATAAAACACATCTAGAGCTCTAAAAAAAGAACTTGAAATGAGCTCCCCGTAGTATGGTACATGGCTAAAGACCACATGCAGAAACCAGAAAACAAAGCACACACTGTAGACAAGACTAGAACCTTCCAGAGGAGGTGCTTTTAAAGTGTGGGACTCCGAGTACACCAATAAGTCTTAACAACCCTATCACCCTCACCCGGGATCCCACCCACACACCCTTGACCACTGGCCCAGCTGCTGTATTTAAGTACTGTCCTTGGCTCTGTGTGGGTTTGCTTCTGGTCCTGGCCAGTGGGTGAGGCTTTATGGATACTTTACTAGCCCATACTGTTATTCACCTGTAGTCCCCGTGCTAGTTTTCCTGGGACGCTCAGGTCTGTGGGGAGTACTGCCATCCTTAAGCTCATCCCTGGGGATGGTGATAGGGGTCATGATTTCACCTCTTCTGTTTTGCAAAGCTTGATGTTTTACTATAATTATGTTTTGGCTACAAACTGCAGAAGAGTGAAATGATTATAGGTTTTACTGTCTCTTACAATTCAGCACAAGAGCCACAGAGCAGCTGTGGCTGAAATGAAGTATTTATATTGCCATTTTTCTATCACAGGTGTTTCTTAGTTTAAAAGAAGGTTCACTCATATTACACTAATATATACGTGTACATTGATTAAATCTACTTGCACCTGGTCCCACAGCCAGAAGAAAAAACATCTTGCAGTTCTCTATTCGTATATTTGTAAACTCACCATAGTTGATGTATGATATCATTATTGTATCTATGCCCTGTACAGCAGTAATGCAGAGAGGTTTATTCCACAAATAATGTTACGTCATGATATTCTCACCAATAACTCTCTGTGAGGTAAGTCTGGAGACCTTTACAAAGATTTGCAGAGGAGGAGAGAATTGTTACTGTATGGGGGTTTTTTTGCTCATGAAGTTGGATATATTATACTGTATTCACCACATATTTCTTTACAATGAAAATCAGCAATTTTTTTTAGAAATCATTCTGGAGTAAACCCGGTGTGAGTGAAGGTGAGATAATTTAGTACTTCATTTTAAATCCACTAATATTGATTTTTGACTGCTTTTCCTCCCCCAAGGCTACAAATCAGGAAAAATGCTGTCAGGATCTGGCAGCCACCCCCATGTTATCTGCACCTTTTCCAGACCTCAGCCAGGATCCAGCAGCACTGAGGAGAGCCTGAGTAACCAGTGTGGCCACTGCAGCCTGGGGAGTTCTCCTGCACCTTTCACCCAGGCTCTACTGTTCTCTCTGGTGGTAAGAGGGCGACTAACGAAGCAGTTGCTGGTTTGGCTCTGTTTGTCCTGCTCCACAGATACCATGGACTGTATCAACTTCTCTCAAAGTTACGCGACTGCTGTAACTCACTGTGGCTGAGGTTGTTCTATCATACTGGTTTTTCTGCTCCCTCACTTGCAAAAGGGAAGAGTGGCTGGAGAGCTGCCTGGCAGAGAAGGACCAGGGGGTGTTGGTTGGCAGTGGCTGAACATGAGCCAGCAGTGGCCCAGGTGGCCAAGAGGGCCAATGGCATCTTGGCCTGTGTCAGACCCAGTGTGGCCAGCAGGAGCAGAGAGGGGATTGTGCCCCTGTGCTCAGCACTGGTGAGGCCGCACCTCGAGTGCTGGGGTCAGTTTGGGCCCCTCACTACAAGAAGGACATTGAGGGGCTGGAGCGCGCCCAGAGAAGGGCAACGAGGCTGGTGAGGGGCTGGAGAACAAGTGCTACGAGGAGAGACTGAGGGAGCTGGGGATGTTTAGCTGAGAGAAGAGGAGGCTGAGGGGAGACCTCCTCACTGTCTACAACTGCCTGAAAGGAGGTTGTGATGGGGTGGGTGCTGGGCTCTTCTCTCAAGTGAAAGTGATAGGACAAGAGGAAATGGCCGCAAATTGCACCAGGGGAGGTTCAGACTGGACATCAGGAAGAATTTCTTCACTGAAAGCGTCGTCAGGGATTGGAACAGCTGCCCAGGGATGTGGTGGAGTCGCCGTCACTGGAGGTGTTTAAAAGATGGGCAGGTGAGTTTCTTAGGGACGTGGTTTTGTTAAGGGGACAGGTATGCTTGGACTCAATGATCTCAGAGGTCTTTTCCAACCATATGATTCTGTGATTCTATGAAAATGATGTTGTTGCTCGGGCTTTTGAGGACACACACATCTCATGTCCTTGCTGGGGTGGGTGACATCCGCCTCCCAGGCACTGTCTGCTAGTGTGACCATGGTTCAAGCCGTGCCTATCCCAGCTGGGATACCCCAGACTCCCTCTGGTGTTACAGCCTGTGGCCCCCACTAAGCTTTACTCACACTAAGGAGCAGTTCTGACTAATGCAAGAGAGAAGCACTGCATCACATCCCTCAGAGCCAGCCCAAGCTAGTGGGAGCAAAAATGAAGAGCTGATGTTCTCCTGACGTTTACAATTCTCTGGGTGCTGAGCTTTCAGCTGCCCCCATTACCATTGCACGAGGCCTTGGGGATGTACCTTGAGCACTGACCTGGTCTTCCCAAGCCAGCTCATGGGTACCACTCGATTCATGTGAGTAGACAGAAAGGAAAGAGGCTCCTTTGGAAGATTTTTTTCCTCAGGACTAACCTCTATCTGAGAGGGAGGATATCAAAGGGAAGCAAGCAGACAGTAGGATAGCTAACATCCAGGACCTGTAATGGTGGAGAGAAAAAAGCTCAGCAAGGTGACAGAGATGAGTAGTGACAGTGAAAGATTTGGGGACACTGTACTCTCTATATGAATACAATGGAAAAAGGAGAGAGAACCAAAATTTCTTTGCACAGTTTGTGTAGGAGACAAAAAGGGCAACAGGATACAGAAGCTTGCAGGTTCAAGAAGCATATCAGGACTTAATATTGAATAAGCATCCTCACTAAAAAAGCAGAATTCCTCCCAGCTTATACTTTGCGTTGATGTCACTTGTTTTACAAGGACCATTTCCCAAGAGCTGCCATGGGTCAGGGGCTGAGGTAGTGGTTAGACTGGACTCACAGCAGAGCTCATCCCTAGTTCTGATTTAATTCACTGAAGTTTGTGCAAACTTGAGCTAAAAGTTAAGCTCCAGATGGTTTAGGAAAAACCTAGACTGGAGACACAAAACAAGCATCTTGAAAGCAAAATGAGGTTTAACTACAGCTGACGATCCAACTTTCAAATGGATAAATTACTTTGCAAAAATACTTGTACAGCCAAGCCCCTTTTCAATTACAGAAAGATAACTCAATCAGCTCCTATTCTTTTTAAATAGATCTGCTGGGTTTAAATGAATGTGCATAATATGTGGTCCGTTTATTTCCAAGAACATTGCAGTGAAAGTCGCTTTATGGATTCATTGCAAAATCCTGAGTAAAGAAAAAAAACCAATAGAAAGTATCTGCCTTTCTTAAAAAGAAAAGCCATTTTCCCCCAAAAGCTCAGTTCATGTTCCTATGGCACTATTATTGACCTTGATTAAGGCACTTCCAGTGTTTGCATAGGGGCATTTCTTCAACCAGGCTGGCACAAGCTTCTATCCCTTAAGGCACAGGGGTACCTACAGACTTGCAGAGACTTTGGTGAGGGGAAGTGACAGAGCTGAAGCTCATCTTTGCAAGTGAAGGCTGACAGCTCTTTGGTTGCTGTTGTTTGGGGAGTGGGGTATGAATGTCCTTGTTTTATGTATTGCAACATCAGCTCCAGCTGCTGTACTTCCTCCACCAGTTTGGCCAATATATATTTGATATGGCTGAAGTGGGAAGATTGCCCAGCCCAGTCCAGCCTGTGTTTGCCTGCCCCGGCTAAGCAAGCCTGCAACACCCTGATTTTGAGATATTCCCTTGGGTTTGGGTGTTTTGTGGGCCCAGCAGATCTTGTCATTGAAGCATTGATGCAAGTCCTGAGGCAATGAATTCAACAAGGCTTCTGGGAACAGAATAATCCATTTGGTCTCTCTTGCTTAAATATTTTGCTTTGATTAGGCAAAGAAAAGAGGCCCCAATGGTTTCCGCAGCATCTGTCACAACAGCACTGGGCAACATGTCTGTTGTTGTTCAAGATCTAAGCATGAGTCACCAGCGCTTTGGGAGGTGGGGTGGTTACCAGCAGAAAGCAGAATGCTCTGCCAGCTCCTTTTAATCTCTTTCAAGGACTAGCTTGGCTCAACCATAGTTATTAGCTGGCAGAGTGGATGGTTTTCATCGTTAGGCAGCTGTAAGCAGGTGGCTGTGCTCACTCGGAAGTGGGATAAGACATAAAATGTGCATTTTTGGTGTTTACACGAAGCTGCTCATTCCCTGGTACGTACGTACCACCATGCACAGCGTGGCTCCTCATAAAGGGCTGTGCTATATGAAGATGTAGAGCAATTGTACCGTGAGATAATGCTTTTTCGGTGGGTGGTAGAGTACCTCTCCAAGACGAGGGAAGGAAACAGTGAAAGTACTGAACAGTCTTTGCTTGTATCGAGCCTGACATTATCCTGTGTCTGTGCACAGAGTGAGTGGAAAATGTCATGTAAATGCAAAAGCACCTGTATATTCACTTCATCCACCTTCCAATGATGACATATGAACCAGATGCAGGCAAAATCAGCAGCATGCTTTGTAGAAGACTGGCTCTCCTCAAAATGCTTTCATTTTTTTTCAAAGAAAGTCACAAATAACTTCAGGTTGAATAAATATTTGGAGAGAAATATTTTGCTTCATTTTTTGAGATTAAATTCACTGGAAAAAAACCAAATCCAAACTCAGTATTTTAAGAAAAATACCACTTTACTTTGCAATAACATTTTTCACTTTCTTCTGTTGGTCTTAGGGAGGAGATCAAAACAGAAGCACAAAGGAGCAAATGATTTCCTGAGATTACCTGCAAACCTAGTAGCAAAGCTAAATATATAACTTAGACCACTCAAATCCTTGTCTATATGTAAGTCCGTTGTCCACAATATATAGCATGTAGCTCTAATTAAACACTGCTCCCAAGCTGGTTTAGATGAAGATCTAATTTTTCTTTTAGTAACAACTGCTGCATACCTGATAGGTAATACAATCTCTGGGGTTGCTGAGTATAGATATCTCAGATTGATTATCAGCCAGCTCAGAGATTAATGTGGGAAAGTGTCTACACTAGCCTTAAAAATGTGTGACTACTTTACATTAATTGACAGTCAATTAAATTGTAGTAAAAAGTGCCCAGAGTGGACACACTCAGAGGAAAAGAATTCACTCTGCGTCCTGTATATGTTAATTTAGAATCACTGTAACAGCCATTTCAAAGCTGAGTCTTTCCTAGTGTGACTGGAGATTAATCTTCATTTGCATTCCAAGGAGAATGAGTACATTGCTGTTAAACAAAGCCATTTTTCGGTTTTTCAAGCTAGAAAAGAGTTATGACCTTTTTGTCAGAATATGTACCATAATTTTGCTTTTGAAGTGACCACTCTTTGAAGTTCTCCTCTGGAGACTCCCTCACCAGACCCTGCAATGTCACTGGAAAACCTTATTCAGGGTGAGGATTTCCCCTCTCTAACTTACCTGTGAAAGGCAGGTGAATCGCCCAAGGTTAGAGAGGAAACTCTTTTCTATTCAATGAGACTGCTCCTGAGGACCCAGATTTCATTTTTTCTCATCTTGCTCAGAAAATTGAAAAGCTCAGTGGATAAAAACTATGAAATAAGAATTAACAGCCAAAGAAGGAAATGTATATATTTTATTGCAAGAACTTTCATTGGGACATTAAGGGTATTTGCTTCACTGCAAATTGTTATTATGTACAATATATAGATTTCTTTTAGACCCTTTTCTTTACTCTTTGCCTAAAAAAAAAAAAAAAGAAGCATTAACAATGCTCTCAGCTATTAGGGAATCACTTTGTGGTGTCTGAAATTAATGTAAATTGAAATAAGCGCTTCAGGTGCTGAGGTGACGTTCTGAAGCTTTCTATGATGAAAGAGCAAAGAAAGAGCTGAAAAAGCACGAAGATACTCATCAGAACGGTCCATTTTAGCTGCACAGCCTTTTCTATTTTCAAAAGGCAGCAGAGGTGAGATTATCGCAGCAGTTAAGAGAAGAAACTGAAGTTTCTATGAGCTGGCACATCTAGATAAGCTGAACCTGTGAAAGAATAAAGAACACAGAAGAGTAGTGGAGGTGGGGGGGTCCCTGCTCACTCTTTTGCCCCCAGATTCCCATCTTCTGCTTCAACAGGCAATGTCTGGGTGGAGTGGTGCCTGGGCACCATGCTTGTATTCTTTGGCAGGTGGTGTTCCCCACTCTGCGGGAAAAGTCCTGGTTCCATCAATATTTACTGATGTTTTCCCCACCAAACAGTGCTGGGCTGGGTGGGGTTTGTCCTTCAACATGCAGCAAAGATGTTCATCAGTAAGACTGAGAGCCCACTTCAGCAGCCCCCTCCACCTCCTTTAGATACTTCTGTCTCCAAATTAATGCTAATGATTTCATTCTGGTCTGGAGTTGCCCGTGTCTCCTCCATGAATCAGCTGCTGGTGATCCTCAAAACCCCTCTGGCCGTAGGGCACTAGCTACACTCCTTTTTCCTCCTTTTGGATGCTCACTGCATCCAAGGAAGAAAAAATATAGATTAAAAGGTCACTTTTCCACATGGACAACTGCTATCCTTGCTAGGAGGCTCTTCATCACCACAGATTAGGGAAAGGGAGAGAGAATCATAGAATTATAAGGTTGAAAGAGACCTCTGACATCATCAAGTCCAACCACGCCTGTCTCCCTACTAAACCATGTCCAAAAGGAAATCATCTGCCCATCTTTTACACACATCCAGGGATGGAGACTCCACCACCTCCCTGGGCAGCCTGTTCTAATCACTGAGCACCCTTTCAGTAAAGAAATTCTGTCTAATGTCCAGTCTAAACCTCCCCTGGCACAAATTGTGGACATTTCTTCTTGTCCTAGAGAGAGGGCAAAGTATAAAGGTCTGGGATCCAAGTGGAAATAGTCCTCATTCCCACATTAATCTAGGGGAACAAGTTTCTGTTCTGCCTTGGTTTCCCATAGACAGATTTAATTGAAATGTAACACGTGTTTGTGAAATGCAATAGTCAAAAAAAAATGGCAGGAGTTTAAATGTACAAATGTAACATTGGCTTTGGGGTCAGAGAAAAATAGGTGGCGGCCTGGGTTTTCATAGATGAAAACAGACATTTCCAGAGGATAATCTCTATTAGACTGGGGAGGAACGTTATGAGAAAACTGCCAGTGCCAGGCAATTTTCTGTTCTAAGGCACAGGAGGTTTATAACAGCCCCATGTACTTTGGTTTAGATCATTTAGTGTGTTTTGCTAGCAAATGTCACCATGTGCTGATAAGCTGCATTTCAGCAAACCTTCGTAGAGTCAGCAGGGAGACAGGTTTGTTCTGCGCTTTAACTTCATCAAAGCACGCTTTCTTTCCTTTTTTCTTTTTTCTTTTTTTTTGACTGAAGTACTGCAAATACTTCTGATCCTAATCTGAATAAATAATCTCGCACAGCAAACACAGTCTGCAGTCCCTGCTACCTGCATTGCACCGTCCGGAGTCCCACTTGTCGGGCACTTTGGAGGAGTCATAATGACACATCAATCATTGCAAACTCCCTTTGTACCTCCTCAACATCTACATCAATTCCTTGATGTACTGCACTCAGAGCAGAGTAAACCCAGGGCTATTACGCACCAGCCTTCCAAGCCGCAGCACCCGAGCCAGTTCTCATTCACTCCCATGTGCTGTAATTGGCCTTAGAAACCCGCACGTCTTAATTTCTGGGCCCCAGCCCAGCTCTTGGTGAAAGTTCACTGCGTGCCAAGGTCACTACAGCCCTCAGCGATCCAGTGCAGAGGAAAAAGGAGGAAATGCTTCTTTTTCTGTGGATACAATTAAATTTGACACTTCCAAGTCATTCATTTGATTGGAACAGGGCAATTAAACCAGCTGTGCTGGGTTCGTTGTTTCAGGAGAGCTTCCTCCTCCTCCAGCAGAATTTCGGAGAGCCTGTGATCATCAGTGGAAGCAACCCAAATCCCTGGGGTCTGACTCCCCCTCAGGATCCCACCGGGCCTCTGCAGACCCATCTCACCTCAAAGAATTCCAACGAACAATGGAGCGTGGCCACGCTGCACTTAATTGGCAATAATGTTAAGAGGCTGATCGTAATTTGAATGCTAAATAAGGAAGATAGTTATTGACTTTAACGGGAGACAGACCGGGCTCATGCATATCTACCAAATAATGAGAAAGTACTGAGGGTGCTGCCAGTGCCGGGGAAATAATCACAATAATGATGCAGTGTAAAAAAGTTCAGCTTCCTCTTGGTAAACCTTTAACAGCGGCAAGAACTGGACCAAAGGAGAAAGAACTTCCTGTTTGCAGTCCCAAGAACTTAGTTTATTTCTTTCTGTATAATTTACCATTGTTATCATAGCACTTAAAAACCCCAGTAAACAAATACGGATTTGTTAGGAGGCCACCTATCACTAAGTTATATGGATAACAGGCACTTCTAAGATTTTTTTGTAAAATGTCATTCTCCCCCCACTCACAACACCCAAAATTCTTTATTTTTAGTAAAAAAAGCGCAAAAAAAATGTTTACTTTTAGTAACTTCGGTGTAAGCTAGCGTCAGCCCTCCTCTGATAGTACTGCCTAGTTCTCCAACACCCAGCAAAATAAAAAGAAGACCGAGCTTCCATGAAGTGAAAGCACAGGGAGCCCTTTTCTGCCCTTCTCTGTCGGGGCTGGTGACAGCCATGGCAACTACTGGGCAAATATAAAAGAAAAATCACAGCCTGGTGAACTTGGACTCCAGACAAAACATGAAACTATTGTCAGATGAAACATAACAGAAGAAAGAGGGGAGCAAGCCAAGAGAAGACCATATGGATATGTATTTATTCACAAAACCCACATACAGACCTAGAGACATCATTTTGGTGATGAGAGGTGGAAGAGTGGTGTCTCTCCCTTGGAAACTAGTTTTGTAATTTTAGGGCTGGAGGCAGCCAGCGCGTTGAAGAGCATGTAAGTGCAGAGCATCTCACTGGTCCTGGGAGGAGCATCACCACCTCTTCCTGCTCTGGGAAAGTTCAGCGCAGGGGTCTGCAGCACATATGTCTGATAGTATGGGAAGTTTGCCCTCTTTAACTGTGATCAAGAGCATTCACAGTCACTATGTGGTCCATGATTTCAGGGGACTGTGGAGGTAACGTGAGTTTACAGTGATATTTTACAGTGATACATTGGGTTTACAGTTATCCTTCCCTAAAATTCAATGTTGTAAGATTTGTCTTGACTCTCATTTTTACTTCTATCAATTCATCTTTCATCTATTGCTCCCTTTCTTAATAGCAGAGGGGAAAGAGAGGAGGAAAGGGATATTCAGATTTCACTCTATCAAGGTTCTCACATGTAATAAGAGCTTGAAAATCCACAAAATTGGCCATTGTCTTTCAGTTGCAAAATCCATGTCACATGCCAACTATTACCACAGCAACAAAAACCTCTCCATCTTTATTGCCACAGAGCATACTGATTTATTGCAATGTTTCCCAGGAACATTTTTATTTATGCATGACTCTGTGAACATTGACCAGATAGGGTGGAAAATCTCCAAGCCACCTCTTTGTCCCAATGAGATTTTCCAGCTGAATCACTGAGACTATACTTCGATTTTCAGTGCTCATGCTGGCATATTTATGAAAGTGGCTTTGGCTTATTAACAGACCATAGTGAAACCAGCTTGTTGGTTTTCCCCTCCTTTTCTTCCCTCCATTATAGCAGGGAACATTTATTACTTTTTGATAAAAGATGCACACCTCTCCCTTACGAGACTCCTGCCTTTGTGCACTGTCTCCAGAGTAACCAGGGAAGGGCAGGAGCTGGAGTGTGATCATCTAATAAAGCAGCAAAATACGGGACTGAAGAAAAAAAGCTTAGATTAAATAATTCTTCGATGTCCCTTATGTCTTCATCTATTTCTCAAAAGGCATTATGTGCAAAGCACAAAATGGTATTACTTTTTGTATTAATAGGAGAGATGAATCATCTAATGCCAATCAACTGTTGGAACTAATATCAAGGTTCAGGTTTCACAGCTGGCTGTAAGCGAGACAGAAAAAAAAGTTGCACAGATTAGTTGTCCGTGTTTTGGTGAGGATCCATACCCAGCCCCTCAGTCCATGACTTCCTCTGATCTCTAACTAGTAATCGGAAACCAAAGCTCACCCTTTAAACCTTCAAACTTAATTCTTTCTCTCCTGAGCTATAAACAGACTGATAGAGCATTTTCAGGATATGAAAAGAGGGCAGCATGGAATTGCTGCCATGTAGGCAGCCTCTAAAAACCTGATAAAACCTTTGGAAGGATGATGACAGGGTTCTGGGTCTTTAGAGCATCTCATTGGGCAGGCAGCAATCTTGTGGCATCGCTATAAAGGCTTTAAGAGCCAGGCCATGTGCCAAGGATGCAGCCCAGCAGCATAGCACGTAACAGGGGCTGGCCACCTCCGACAGCCCACTGGGACCCAGCAACCTTGCAAGGTCTTCACACACCTCTGTGAGCTTTGAAGGAAGCCCAGGGTGAAAGGTGGCTCTGGAGCAAGGCATGAGTATGTCCACTGATAATGTCAAATCACTTTTCCAAAGATCTACGATTTTTGGGATGCTTACTCAGGAGTACAGGTGGATTAAAGACTGAAGTGGTTCCTCCCCATGAATTGTTCTCTTGCATCTCCTAGAGGCTGTCCAGCCTCCACCTCCATCCTTTGCACCATCAATACCTGAACAACCACATGAAACGGCAACAAATTGTCGGTACCAGTTTGTCCTGATAAAATAGAATAGAAAGCACAGCAATGCAGCTGTTTCATGCGCGTTTCAGCTGTTTCTGCTGCAGAGGTGACAACCTAGGTACAAACTGCTACAGCCATCTGGGTTTAATCTGCCTGCATAACCAGTCAGCGTTTTTGGGAAGAGCCTGGATGCAAGCCCGCTAGTCCAGGACATTATGACTAATCATGAGAGGGGAAACAGTGGGAACAGCACACATGAGAGTTACGAGAGGTACAGTCTCCACAGCAAGAGGAATTACTTGCTTGCACCCTAATTCTTTGCAAGATGTGGAAGTCAACGTGAGGGAAGGATACCCACGTCTTGCAGAAAGAAGGAACATAAAGCTAGGGTCACCTTTCACAGCAAAACTTCATAGAAATTAGATGACAGGCCATCCGTGCTAAGAGTTTCTCCACATCAGAGGTTTTGAATTGCAGCAGAATAATTCCAGCATCCGTAATTAGTACTTCCATTAAATTCTTGTTGCTCTCGTATTAATTTCCAGAGTCTGGAACTGTCAGAAGCATTATTAAGGGATGCTATCCTTGTCAGGATCTGCAAATATAAGTTGAGCTCCCTATTAAAAGTTTAGGGCAGCCCTCATTATTTTCTGCATCAGAAGAGCAGTCTTTTTGGGTTGCCCTTTCAGTCAATGCTGTTTCATCACAGAGGGTCTCTAATTGTTTCTGCCTTGGAGCTATTTAATAAAAAGAGACAATTTTCTTTTCACACACTCCTCAGTGAAACCAAATACAAAAGTTTCTACTTTTATTTTTTCAGAGCCAGAAAGTCACAATGACATTGGGAAGATGCTGGAGGAGTCAGCGTTGAGTTTTCCAAATTACTCACCGACTGAACCAATGGAGTACTGGGAGGTGTGAGTCCCACATGGATATTTAGCCTTCCTTGACTCCAGGAGCTAACTGTACCATCTCTCTTGCTTGTCATTTTGCTCTGCTTGTGGAGGCAGCACCATGCAGGCATCTCCTCCCACCATCCTTCCAAGTGCAATTTAGTCCTATGGGAAATGGGGATTAACTGTCCCTGTCATTAAGTGCTCTACACAGGAGACATGTTTCCATGTGAACCAATATGAATGTTTTGGCTTCAAAAACATACCCAGGTGCCTGGTTTTGGATGTAGCCATGCCCTCAGTACCACCCCAAGCGCAGGGACTTGGGGATGAGGGGCTGTTAGTTTTGGACAGGGAACAGGCATCATGCAGCAAACCAGATATGGGAAATCTCTTATGCAAAAACCAGCCACTTTGCGCTACGAGGCTGCACAGTCTACACGCAGTCTGCACACATTGAAAAATAGGTATACAGGCTTAGACAGGGAGGCAGGCTGGTGCTGCTGCCTGAGTGTGCTTGCTCTGTGGCTAAAATCTGGGCTCAAGGCTGTTGATCACAGCAGCTGCAGGATTTTCAGCTAAATATTTGCCATGAAATAAAGATTCAGATGGACTTAACGTCATGGTAAACTCATGTCAAACTTGGGTTATTGTTTTCATTGGAAACTGAAGCTTGAAAAATTAAGAAGTCACAAAATATCTTATTTTGGATTTAGAGAAATATTTTACTCCAGAAAGATGTTTTGTTTTATCTTTTATGCATTTGTTGTTAAATACAAATTGAAAACATCTTTCAATTAAGAAAATATATATTTGGAGGGCTGGATAAGTTTTTACTAAATCTGTTTTTTCCCTATTTTTCCATATATGCAGAGTGATGACTCACAGCAATTATCTTTCTCAGTTTGGGCAGTAGACAAAGAAACTGTCTATTGATCCAGTGGGCTGCTGAATGCTTTTTATTCTGTCTGATGCTGAACATCTCTGAAGACGAGTTCCGTATTCCCTTGGTTACTTTTTAATTACATTCCAATAAAATTGCAAGGAATCTAATTTTGCCAGACGAAGCCCAGGGACTCTGTGGAAGGTGATGGGGGTCCAGCTATTTTATACACTAATTACACTAGCACAGGCCCTGGAATACTCTGCTATTTTTATTCATTCATGAAAAAAAAAAAAAAAAGCCCTTTCATCTAGATCTGAGTGACTGCTATTTCATTCTCAAAAACAGTCATTGCACTCTTCATTTCTCAAAAAAACCCTGCCCTCTTCTGTTTCCAGGGGATATTACCACCTCCTGAAATCCTAATGTGTGTGCTGTTGAAATCAAAATATAATACCCGTCTCAAATCAACAAACCAATATCAATAAAGCACTGCCATCCTTCTTAAAACCTCTGAAAATGGGGCAATATTAAATAAGAGCTTGAAACATGGGTTTAAAGAAGCAAGTGTTTGGGAGTTCTAAAAGTATGTCTGCAGTGCCATCAGGAGGTGTGATCACAGCCTGTGAACGCTTGTCTGAGCCGCAGTTTGGCAGCCAGGTTAGGCAGTACAGCCATCAGGACAGACTGACACTGGTGCGTGGGTGTGGGGACAGGCATCCTGCACACATCATGACAGCTCCAGGCACCTGTGAGAGCCAGTGCGAGGTACAGCCACCTCTGCAACCATCCCTCTCGCTGCTGCTGGGGCTGCAGACCCAGCTGAAAACTGCTGGGACTTCGGCATCCTGAAGGCTCAAACACATCAAAACATGTAATCTCCTAAGGGACTACAAGAGTTTTAGAAATATCACTCTTTATTTTTTGTTAGCCAATTAGGAAACCATGGCCTGAATCTGCTATGGGCGGTGAGGCTGCTTGGTGCTTGCCAAGCAGCACATCACAGCCCCCAGCAAAGCTGCTGGACCAGCAGGTAAGTGGGAAAAATGGACTCCAGAGAGGAGGACACCAATTAATATGAGTTATTTCAGAATTATAAATTACTGTGATCCATTTCTTCCAGAACTGGTCTCAGTATTGTTCTTGATTATTTTCATTTACTACAGCCATTCCTCCAGGGAACAACGATCAAATGCTTGGTAGAGTATTTCAGGAGGGTGACTTGTGATCTCACAACACGATTGCTCACTTATCTCCTCTGTCCCTTAAAATACAGCAGAAGAGTGCCTAAGCTGCCCGGTAAAAGCCCTCAGAAGAAGGATCAAGTGCCTCACCGTGGTTATATGAATATTCAGTACAGCCAGATTTGCCCCTCATGTATTCCATCTTGTATATTATTTATATCCTTAAGAAATAGCAAGGAATCCAGTCACTCCACACTTGCTCTTTCCCCAGAAGGACAGCCAAGGTTCCCTTGAGACAGATAAATGTCAGTGCTTCACCAAGGTCCCATTAAAGAAAAAGTGATGGCTTGAACAGATGAAAGCAAACAGTCACTTCCTATTCTCTGCTCTGAAGGAAGGCTGGGCATGAGGCTTCTGATTAAAACTGGCCTCTTGCTGCAATGTGGAAATCTTTCCCAAGTAATAGAGCCTGCTTGGACTCGGCGCACCTGGCTTTGTACATTTGCTGCAATTTAACAAAATTGACACACACACCCCCCCCAAATACTACATTTCATCACCAGTTTAACTTCAAACCAGGAGCCTGATCTGGGTTTTAAAAAGGGAGTAATATAAAGGTGAAAAAGAGGAGTAAAACTACGTGGCTGTACCTCTCCTCAGCTTGGCTCTGGACCAGCACAACCCTAGCATCTCACAGCTCCTGTTTTGCTTTTCCTTCTACCGGCTTTCCACATGCACTGCTTGACTTCCAACATTTCCCTGCAGTCTCAGCAATAGGTTTTCATGCTTTGAGAGTGTAAAAGTAAAACTACTTGAAAACAGCCTCAAAGCAGATGAAAAGCTAGCGCACATTCAGCCCTTCAAAGGCTTAATTTCTGCAAGGTGACAGTTTGCTTCTGTCATACCGCAAGTCCATGGAAGCAAAACATTGCAGCCATGACTTTTCCACGGTGCTGCAGGTGGCACCAGCTGTATGGGGTTAAGGGCAGCACGTCCAACACAGATAAGTCATTTCTAATAAACAGAAATTGGAAAAGCCTCCAGCATCAAAACAATAATAAAGACTGAATTCTTCTGGGAAAGACACGTGGTATTTGTCTGGAAAATTTGCTGCCAGCCATCCGGCACTATAATTGTAGAACATTAAGTTTTATCCCAAATGCCAAACATAAGTGATGCTCCTGTGTGATGTGACACAACTTCATTTCCTTCTGGAGGAAATCTAGATCTTCAGCAGCACCTGCTGAGCACAGGGTGACCTCAACCAGCCTCCAGGAAGACCTTCCAATATTTATAATTTGTCTGTGGCACTGTAGTATCGAGATGATGAATTTCTACATGGAGCATGTAGCTTGAGCCTGGTAGCCAGTGCTGCACGCTAGCAGAGACAGGGAACTGTAGTCTTCAGTTCTGATGTAGGCAGTTTAGGCTGCCCCACCTCTCTGGATGCAATTCTCCTGGAAAACTCTAGCTAGGCTCAAAGGCAAGGACTGCACCCACTGCATTTGCCCAACCACATGTTAACGACTCTCTTTGTAGGGGTAGATTTTCTAAAAGACTAACTCATCCAGGTTTCTAAGTCTTGTTTTCAAAGAAGACTTGCAATCAGATTTACAAAAAAGCTACAGCAATTTAAAATGCCTGCTGAGATTTACGAAAACACCCAAACAGATTAAGATGCCAAATGTCTTTAAGGGTTACCTGTGACCTATGCCTGTCTCATGTCCAATGGTTGGCAGGATCACCCAAAGGAACTTCAAATTTTCTGCCTCTGTTTCTGTTCTCATTTCTTCCACTGATTATTACTTTTCCCTCTGGGATGTGTACATTACTTTCTCTTTCAAGTATTACAGCCTACAATCCAGACCCAAGGTATATCTTTGGGCCATATGTTTTGGGGAGGTGTGCTCCGATTTGGAAGATCTGTGCTATATTCACCATGGGAATATTATGTTGTATGACAATGACAATAAATGCTGGCTGGCATTTGTAACCTCAAAGCTCTCATGAACCATTTCAAAAAGCTTGGCTGCTCATCCGTTTGCCATGCAGTTTGTTAAGTGGGCAGCCTGACAGTTGCAGTAACAGAGCTTCACTTTCTCATAATAGCTTCAGGACACAGTTTCTTAAATCAAGATGATGCCTTTGAAGTTAGTAAGAGGAGAAGGCAATGCTGGCTTTGTTACTCCAATCAGAAATGCAAGTTAAAAGTATGCATGCTAATTGGCAAGACTGTTGCCATATAATTATCATCTATAGTCTGTGCCCAAATTAGAACTCGCTTGGAAGCTTATTATGTTCTAATATATACCCAGCACGTATATACATATAGCTGTGGTCTGACCCATCCTTGCATTTCTTAGCAGCTGTGAGAAGCTGTGTGAAGATCAATGCTAATCTAGATTAACAATGTGCTTCAGAAATCTGTCCCCTGTATTAGACACTCAGCAATGCACAGAAGGACTCCAGGCTGATGTAACTGTCTCTCTACTGACAAACCTGTTGAGAGGAGAGATCCCACTCCACATGTCCATAGCCACCCTGGACTTCTAATCCCTCTTCATACTCTGTTCATCCACAACCTCCGATGCTTCCTCCAAAGCTCCAGGTATGTGGCTGCATCTTACGTTTTAACAATTGCTGTCATGTTTTCTGTGCTGGTATCAGGCTAACACAAAGCCCACCCTAAGGACAAGGGCTTAACCTGGCCCTGCTGTATTTTATCTTTGTGGGAAAAGAGTGCACAGTCTGTTAGGCCACATGTAATGATCCCCAAGCCTTCTGCATCCCGTTGTCCAGGACTGCAGCAGATCAGCCTTAAGGGAAGTCTAATACAAATGGTCAGCAGTACAGCTTGGATTTTATCAGACATTATTTCAAAGGATATAATTACAAAGATGGCAGATGAACATCCAGTGTGTGTCTTGGGACTGTGGGATCAGCAAAAGACAGGATGGTACTATCTACTGCTGCCTCCTATTTCTTCCTCCTCAGTTCTGTGTGCCTGGAGTCACTTCAGCCTCAAAACATCTGCCTTACTTTTATTTATATTCTTCTGTTACCACTTTGCTTTGTATGTTCAATAACTCTCATTAGAAATTACTTGGGGTTTGCTTAATAAAAATCTGTGCTTCACACATGTAAACAAACTTTAAATCAAAGTCATTAAACAAACATTACGAAGGCTGTCCTATTAATTTCATTTCTGTGACTGTGTGACAAGGTAAACCAAAGATAGATTAATCAAAACCAGACCCCCCAAAGACACAGTCACTGAAATCAGTCATAAAAGGAGACATGGGAAGCATCCAGCTCGCATGTCTGGGTCTCTTGGTGCCACCAATCACAGAGCAGCAGGATGTACAGCAGCCCATAATCCCACCTGACATAAAGCAATACCTTGGAGATTAATTGCACTGTTCCTTTGTCTGAATTTGGACCTGCTAAACCAAATACACTCTGAGTATCACTGCTACATGAGTAGCAGGTGCCCACTAGCTTTTACAAACAGAAGCTACTTATCTAAGACTCCCACGTATTTGGTAGTTCGGCCCTTTCCTAATGAAGCCCAAGATGCTGCTGCCAAGACACTGCAGTGTTACAGGTAGCTGCGCTAAGGAGCTACTGGGAAAATGATCTTGTTTAAATTATGGATAATACCAAAGAGGAAGAGTCCTGCTTCAGATGCATGCACACACATACATCACAGGTCAAAGTGGAGAATGACGAACCCCTCAAGGCTACTGAGACTGCAGCCAGCCCTGCCTTGCACCAGAGCTTCCACTCTTGGCTGAAACAATCCCTGCCTACACAAATTCACACAGAGCAAAAATGAGCCATTGCCATAAATGAGGTCTCAGTTAGCTCCCAAACTCTTGTCAGCAGCAAAGATTTTTGGCATCATGCTGCTCTTTTTACAAGTCACTTAATTTGCTACAGACTCCCCAAAATATCAGGTGTTAACCCATATGTCATCATCTCTTCTAGTGCGCAGGGATTTTGCCATTTCATTTTCACAGGTTTTTTCATACCTACATTTCATCTTTTAAAACCCAGGGTGACACACAGGCTCACATAGGTTTTTTCACACTATTGGCCTCATTGCATTTAGCCAAGTACATAGGCTGGCTTCTTCAGGTAAATACCTTATTCCTGTATACAATTCCACAGACAAACTGAATGCAACATATTTAGTTTATCATGCAAGTGTGTTCATTTATTTTTACAACCCTACACCTCATTCTTTCATTCACAGTACCTCTTTGTACCTTGATACTGAGAAACAAGCCTTCGATGAATACTTTTCTAACATCTTTATATGTGCAGCAAACACCTGCCAACGACACACTCTAGTCTCAGATAATATACTGGGGATAATCTTCCTATCTCCCTTTACACTTGTGTAATTCCACTGACTTTAAATAGATCTGCTCCTGTTTCATGCAGGTAGAGAGGTGAAGCAAGCCCAGTGGAATAAGGCCAATTGAAAGCGTGTCCTTCACTGAAGCATTAGGCCAACCAGTTCTAGGTATTACCTGTTATAGCAGCTCATTAGCATTCCAAAACAGACAAGCATCATTCCAACCAAATGCTTTAGGAGAACCTGCACTTTGCAAACCTGCATCCTCCACAATCCTCCTAAAAGCTGTTTTTCCCACCTCTCCATTACAATTTAACAGCAGAAGCAATATTGAGAACTCTCTGCCAAGTTTCATTGTTTTTAAACCGTGTCCTGAAGTCCATTTCCTAATGCATTGTAAAGCCATTACATACACTACAAAAATCAAACAATTATTAATCAAATTGTTTTTAAAATCCAGGAATTTTCATCAGTCTGTGAACCGAGAGGCTGAATGGAGATGTGGCAGGGTCAGCAGCCTCATAATTAAAGGCCTGGGGTTTAATCTTCTTTGTCAGCCACAGACTTCCTGGGTGATTCACTTATTTTTTCCAGACTTTACTTCCTCATCTGTAAAATGTTGCAAGACAACTAAATGAGATCCTTAGACACCAGGGTAATTAAGAGAAGTGGAAGGAGGGCTAGTTATGCTTTCAAATCATACAATTAGTCTTAGATTTTCATCCATTTTTGCATTATTTTATTTGCTGCCTAATTTAACAAAACCCTGTGACTCTGAATTAGGCTGCCCAGGTGTCTCTGCGTGTCACTATGGTTTGGCTGTACCAAACAGAATTAACATAGAATATAATTACCACACATAAGGCAGTGCTTTAACACCTGGTAATGGGGACACGCTGCTCTATAGAGGTTTGCTCCTCTCTAGTTCCTAGAAAGACTGAAAGGAACTCAGCCTGTTTGGGCACAAGACAATGACGGGCTGGCATCAGATTTAACATTACGCTTCACTTACAGGTCATTATGACCCTATTTACTATAAATGAGAACACATAAAACCTCCTGCATTTGATTTTTAGCATAGAAGTCACCTAAGCACTTAAGTAGCTCCCAGCCCAACAAAATGGTATATTAGGATAATTCTACCACTGGGTCACAATTCCCAGTAATGGCCCAGTGCCTTGAATAAGAGGACAGGGGAGTGCAGGACATGCAGAGCTGTGCCTCAACAGCAGTCACACACCTTGGATGTCCTATACGTGCCACCAGGATACTGCCCTTGAGGTCAACAGCTCGCTGCACCAACAGCACGGCTGCAGCACCAAGGAAGGGCAATGTTTTTCTCTTACCTAAGCTGAGCCCAGCACACCCCAGATTTTCTGTGCTACAAGGCTCCAGTTCAGAATGTCCTTTCTGTTTGGAAAGTCATTCATGCTGCATAAGCATATGCTCTTCTGGAGCCCTCAAGCAGTGAAAGAGGGAAAAGAACACAATGGCAAAAATGTACAAATGTAAGTATCAGGCTCAGCTTGTCCCACCTTTTTATAGTCAAGAGTTCAAAGTCAGTCTGTGGTTAGCCTGAGGCTGACCAGAGCTTGTGATGTCTACTCAAGGGGAAAGTACAGCCAGAAACAGAGCCCTTCCACCTTCTGGTTCCCATCCCGTCAGATGCTGAGCATACCCAACCCCTCCTGAAGCCAGAGAGAGAACTCAGCTGACTTTTGGGAATAGTTGAAAGTACACTGACCCCAATATTCCTTTATCAGTGTATTAAAACCTATTACTCATGTAATTGCACTCAAAGCTAGGCTAAAATTAATTCAGTCATGTACAGTCCAGCCATATCACGAGCAGTAGCAATACCAAACACTAAGGCTGTACAATGATAAGAGCAAGATGATTTATTATATACTGAAGAATAAAACAAGAAAAAGAAAAAAGTAATCATTTTCATCAACTATTCCCTCATGAGGGTCAGTACAATATAAAGAAAACAAGGACAAATGTACAAACCCAACCTGACAAGAAGGCTCCAGATGAAATATGTTCAAAGCGCTTACAAATGGACAGATGCAGAAGGAAATTAAATCATGTATTTTTTCCCCTGCAAAACAGACTGAAAAACTGATTTTATTTAAAAACACCCCACAGTCTTGCCTTTACATGGAGATACTTCAGATAGACAGAATTTTAGTTGTGATACAATTTTTGAAAGGAGATATTCCCAGAACTGTTTGACCACATTTATTTGAAAGTGGATTTTATTTTTACTTCCCACTTTATGCAGATGGCAAAGAAGCCAGTCCCACTCAAAACAATAAGAGCTTAGCCACTAATTTCAAAGAAACCAGGTCCATCATGCTCCATTTTCTGTTAATTTGGCACCCACAGCATTTGTTTTTCCGCAGTCAGCTACAGATGACCATCTCATCCAGAGCATCCTTGTATATATGGTTGTAAAATTAAAAAACAAAAACAAAACCAAGCACAAACCAAAACACACATACATGAGAAAACATCAGCAGTATGAAATTCCTGAAGGGTTTCAAGACTTGCTCCTACTCAACTAAAGTCAACATACTTCAAATTATTTTAGCTGGAGCAGGACCAAATCCTTACAGAACCAGATACAAATTCCTCAAAAAGCAAAACCTCAATACTGTCATAAGCCAAACATAAGTAAAAGACAAATCTTAGCAATGTACCTTGCCTAGCCCTAGCCAACATTATATATTTAGCTAGGGTATTTCATTTACTCCTGACTTGGGCAAGATTCCCACTGGTTACAGCAGTATTACTTAAGTAATGTAGCAAAAGGACATCATGCATTAGTAAGCTAAAATATGAATCCGTGCTTATGACAATAGCTTTCCCTTCTAGTGCCCTATAATGGGCATCTCGAAAAAGAAAAGACACAAGAAGCTTTACAGAAAAAAATCTGCATTTTGTGACATTGATGACCATCCTAAGCAACTCCACAGAAGTTTTCAGGGTTTCTTTTGATGTACTTGAAGCAAAAAGTCAAAAATAGACCAATGTTAGGCAAGATTATAACAAATTTACTCATTAGTGCAGAATGTAAAATAACAGCGAATGCTTAATACAAACAAAACAGTATCACTTTCATACTCCTCACAAATACACGGATTCCACATACTTAATTAACTTCCTTGCCTTAAAAGAAATGCTTAAATGTAGTATGAATTTCATGTGCGTCTGAAAATACCATCCCAAGTTACCAAAGGAACCATTGGAGGGAAAAAAGAAAATAGAAATAGATATTTAAGACTGAGTTGCAATGAAATCCCCACTTTGTTTGGCATAAAAAGAAAAACAGAAGGTTCACTGGTTGGATTTGAGTTTTTTTGCTTTGGTTTTGGGGTGAGTTTTGTTGCTTGGGTTTTTTTTTTTTTGCATCAGGGGAAAGAAAACAATACATATGTGAGAGGGAAAACATTTCCACAAATACAATAAATACCTGTTCTGATCCAAAAGCAAAGTGCGATGTAGAGTTCTCTGTTTAAACAAAAACAACCTACATAATAATGCCTTAATATTAACAAATTAACTAGTGGTCAGCACAGTATAATAAATATGAACACATTGATTTATATTTTGTTTCTAGCAGCAAAGGTCATTAACCTACTGGCCAATGTGTCAGCTTCACAGAAGTCCTTTTTCTTGGGTTTGGTACTTTAACACGAGAAAAAGATTAATTGGGTCTGGAAAACAGTACTGCAGCTGTGCCATATTCTCCCCAGCCCACCTACATCAAATAGGGACCAGCCAGGACATATTCTCAATATCTGTTTTGAACACTGATCCAGAGAACCGCTATCACAAAAAAAATATAATCCACCCAGTTTATCATGCTGGCAAATATGAGTTTGGATTGGCCTGAATCCTAGTGATACTAGTGAGGTGGGGGGTTTTCTCTTTGCAGTCAACAATTTTCTGCGTTGGAGGGAGAGCAGGAAGATCACAAACCGCTAAGCAACACTGAAGAGGGAGAGGAAAGCTTTGGTCACTCATAGGGAAGGGCCACAATCGAGCACCGAGACAAAGCAAGTCTCCCAGCAAAAAATATCTTTCCTCCCGTGTAGGAAACCTGTCCTACTCTTGTTGCTTGAGTCCCACTGTCTGCTTTATACCTGCTCTATAACCCACCACTTTGAAATTCTCAGGACAATGACAATTCACATGCTGTACTCCCCTGAAGAAAACAAAGCAGATACAGGCTTCTCTGTCCAGGACAGACTCAAGCCATTCCTCAAAACCAGACTCAGCACCATGCAGAGAGAAGCCTGCAGAACAGCCCCCCAACACACCAGCACACCAGTGTGCTGTAGCACGTCTGCACCAATTGTTACCAGGAGGTAATGGCACATGGAACAAACCAAGTTTTAACATCTCCAGCAGTCACTGGAAATGCCAAATGAGCAGCAACCAAAGCAAAGTGGTGAGCAGCTGATTTTTGGGACACATGAAAGCAGACAAAAATGCCTTCTTGGACCAACAATAAGCTAGACAATACCAGTACCTACAGCTCCTCCAGCTTGCATTTCACAAAGTGTTGTTTTTCTGCTACTATCTGCAGCCTGTTGGAAATGCCACAATTTAATTCACAGCAAGAGGGATGTTTAACCATAATGCAGGGATCACTCTGGCGAAGCACACTGTAGTAAGGGTCATCCAACTCCCTCTGTCCCTGCACAGTGGTGTCAGACCAGCAAAACAAAAGACAGAAGACAAAGAGAAAACCAGAGCCCTTCTTTGACTGTGAAAGATGAGGGGAAAAGGCTGACGAGATTTTTTCAAGGGGAATGTACTTCAAGGCTGCACAGAGGGCGAACCAGGGGCAGAAAAGCACAAAAGAACCTTACTTACAGGCTGTCAAAACTGCTCCATTAGTGCTTTGCGACGTGGGCATCTGTCCTCCTACCTTCTAACGTGCTCCAGAACACAAACCCTATTTAACTGGGCTTTGCACAAAGGAGAGGAGGGAATCCCATTCAAGAGGATGTCCATTGCTCTGCCTGTATCTGCAGTGCAAGGATCAGCATGGAATGATGCAGGGGGTCGCTTTCAACTACTGTGCAAGAGCTAACCTTGCCCGGAATTAGGAAGGCCATGTTAAGGTTGTATGGCTACCTGATGCTCAGGTAGCTAAAGACAGCAATACACTTATTTCTGAGGAGCAGCCAAGTGCAACAAACCTTTTTCAGTTGGACTAGAAAGATGAAAAAAAACTATCCAGATTTTATTGTTAGTTTATCCATTTTTCATTTTTTAAGGCAAGAAGGAAGTCCTTCTGGAATGCAAGAGGCAGGATCAGAATGCCAGAAAAGGGGAGGTAGGGGAACTACCTTCAACACTATGCACTAGGTATGATTTACCTCTGGTAAAACGCTACTGAAACCAATGGAGCTGCATCTAATTCAACCTACTGCCTACAAAGGAGTGACAGACAAACTGTGATCTTCCTTTCCCCCTCTCTGCACCTGTCACTGAAGTCAAGGAAGCTGTACCAGCAGCGTACAGCTGTAGCAGCACAGTGGTGGATCAGGTCCAACGGGGGTTATGTACACGCTGCACTTGCTACTGGAGCCAATGTTTAAGAAACATTGTGAACTGGATTCCAATCACAGCTCCTCGAATCTACTCAAATGAGCAGAAAAATAAACGTCGTCCCTAATTCTGCTCTTTATCTTCTTTCTATTTTTGCTAAGGAGAATCAAAACAGACACACATCCTTTGGATTTGTCTACACTTAACAAAGTTGCTTAACAAGTTTCACGAATACTTCTGTGTAGTCAAAAAACTGTTACACAAACAATCATTACCCCTGACATTTACATCCTACCTAACTTTGGATTCTTCATGGTCCCTAAAACAGTGAAGTTGACATTAAGGAATGGAATTAAAACCCATGTGAGATGGGAAAAAAAAAAAAAGAGGGGAAAAAAATCATCCACTATTGGTAGCTCTAGTCAAAATGAGCATTTCACCTCTCCTTTATAACACCTATTGGCCTTTGTCCAGGGAATGGCATGGAAGCAGGATATGCCAATATCTGTTTCTGAAGGTCCAGGGCAGGCCTGCCATCTGAAAGCAATAGAGCCGCAGGCCAGAGACCAATACTTGCTCCTTTCTATTTCAGTATGCAAAGAAATTACAGCTGACAGCTCCTTCCAACCTATTCTCAACCCTACTCAGTCTAAGGCAGAATCAGAGCAGTGCACATCTCATCTGAGCAGGTTTGCTTTCCAATTCACTTCATTAAGTCACTGACACTCCCACAGGTTTTCTTCAAGGAGATGAACGACACCCATGGTGCATTATGGTGCCCAGCCAACAACATTGAAAATCTTTTTTTAACTGGTAGAAGAGAGTATTTTCGAATGGCACTGCATCACAGAGGAAGCAGTAAGAGGCAAGACCCTCCAAGGAGGAGAGGTATGCACAGCGTTTCTACAAGGATGTGGGAAGAACTTACTCTGGGCTGTAATGGGGGCCACAAGCAGCAGTTTGTGGACAAGTGCACCACTCAATTCACACATTCACAGACCTCATTCCTGCCCCTCCTTTGCAAGCTGTCCACAGATTCAGTCTGCTGCAGGGAGGCATTCTGGAGCTCTTCTCTGAGGTGTGCAAGGATGGGAGTGGGATTTGCACATGGTCCACCTGTGTGGTAGAACCACAGAAGTTCCCAGCACTTCTTGGGCTTTGCATATTCATGCAGAAGGCTGAGGAGAAGACATACTCCTCCCGGCCACTCAATACAATGAAAAGCCTTAGTTAATTAGCAAACAAACATCAAAAACACTTCATGTCCTGCACAGCATCATCCTGCCAACTATGACAGAAAAAAAATCTAACCATACCATTAAGTTTGCAGGTGTTACATGTACAGCTCGAGAGCAATACTCCTATCAAATGGAGCACAAAGCAGGGCATGTGGCAAACAGCAGGCGAGAGAGAAGCTGCTCTACTTGCAAACTAATACCAAGGGTGTAGCATCATTGTACATAGCCTAGGTTCTCCATCTCATTCCTATACCGCTGTTCGGACACCTTGCTTTTATGTTGTTTGCTTTCTAAGTGTTGTCTGAACTCCATCTCCTCGCTAGCCCCGGCGTTGCACATGGAGCAGTAGAACTGACCACTGGGGGTGACGCACATGGCCAGATCCCGAGGAATCCTCTGGCGTGAGCGGGGATTGAAGTAGGGACCTGAGGAGATAACAGAAAAGCCCATTTTATCTGTAAGAAAGAAAAGCTTGAGGCAGCTCAGTGACAATTTTAAGTCAAACAAATTTTTAAAAACAAGTCAAATATTAGCTTTTTAACTTATGAGAGTTTAAACCTTATTTTCCCATAACTTCTGCAGTGAGATCCAGATTTACAGGGGTGCAGCACACAAGGGAGCTGTACTTGTTATTTTCTAAAGCAGCAGAGTGGACTTAGCACCTTGGTCTTCTGAAGAAGCAATAGGGCTTTGACAACTAGGAGTTTGATCATTTAAGTGATGTGACAAGTCTTTTTTTTCCCCTTAACTCTCTAATTCCAGAATTAGAAGAGTATTTTCATTAGAACAAGCTGCCTCTATTTAAAATTATTACAAAGCGATATTTAATAGGACTTTATAAGATTTAACTTTTCCATATGACAGTGGTTAGAATGACACGATTAAACCAAGCTTCAGCAGGAATCATGGTTTCAGGTAACATGTTCTCATAACACAACTCAAAATGAAAAAAAGAAACAGATGCTGGGCTGGACACCATAAAATATTCCTTAAACCATACTAAATAGGCAAATTTACTATCTAACACCTGAGGAAGGACTTTACTCTATGAACAGATGGTCTTAGAGGGAGGCTAACCTGCTCTCTCATTCTGGTCATGAGAATGCAAGTACAGGTTGATGTGCTACAGTAGGAGTCAAAGCACCTGGCTACTCGCCAAGAAAATAAAGCAGGAAAATTGTCACTGCTTAAAGCAGCCTTAGAGACAGACAGATGGTAAATTAAGTTACAAACTGAGAAACCAAACTAACAAGGAGGCTCACAAAACAAAGCAACTTCAGCAGCTGGGAAAAAACATGCAGACATGAAGGATCAGCAGAGCTAGGACCAGCTTTCACAACCTCTCTCTGCTAAAACAGACCTCAGCAACAGAAGAAAAAAACCCCTGCATTTATTGTTCATTATTATTCCAACTCTAGAACAGATGCAAGCTCCCAGTTACCTGTGTTGTTTTGAACTGTATACATACTTCTTCTGTTCTGCATCATCTTATATTCACTCCCTTCTTTCCTTGCCCTTCGTTTGCCTAGTTCTGATGCATCCCTGAAGAGTAAACAAATATGAACAGCTGCAATTCAGAGTTTTCTGAGAAAAAAACAGACAGAGACGCTGCCACACGCTTTTAGCCTGAGCGTGAAGTTGAACAATACCTACGAGAATGAGTTATTCTGTGCTTCTGCAAGACGCAGCCGTTTGGCATGATTCTTCCCTTGGTAGTGAGCCTGTGCCACAGCCGGAGAACTAAATGAGGCATCACAAAGCTTGCAGTAGTCGTTCTCTGTGGCCAAGATCACTCGGCCACCTGGTTTACTGGATCCCATCTAGCAGCAAAGGGAGAGACCACATGTGAAACACAAGAAGGTTAAATTGTTGATATATTTGTATCACAGGGACTGAGACCAGTACCGTCTTCATCAGGCAACAAGATTGCTGAAATTAGAGCATACAGATTAGGACACAAGTGCACCCCAAACTGTTCTTACAAGAACTTCGTTTTCCCTGCCTCAACCTCCAGGAGCATCTGCAGATTCCTAGAGATCTAGGCAAATCCCTAGCCTCAGAAGGAGAGGAAAGCAATCTGAATAAACATCCTGTACCTCTAGCTGCAGAGGTTTGTTTACTTCACAGCAATGACTTAACTCCTTTGCTCTTGACTGCTGGGAGCTGATGAAGTGACTTTCACACTGATCAAGACCCATGGAAAGGTAAAGGTGTTCCTCTCTCCTGTTTACAGTGCACCTAATCTCTCCACAGAACCCTGTCTCTACACAGCTCCCCAGGATGAAAAAAAATAGCAGAGCTACCAAACCTCTGATCCTTACACTTCAGATAGGAGGACACCTGGATCCAGACTTTAGAGGAAGGACCCAGCCTCACATGCCACCTGCCACATGAAAAATACCTTGTCTGTCTTTTCAGATCACACACTGATTGGGGCAGCAACCACATCTCCTCAGTGTATAACATCCAGAGAAAAGTGCTTTGTAAACAGTGCAGCATCAGCGATTCATACAGCCATGTCACTGCGGTGCTTGACAAGTCCAGGTTTTTCAAGTCTCCTTTCAAGTCTCCTGCTCAAGCTTTCACACACACACAATTCTGACTTCTGTGTTACAACACGAATCCTCACATGGTTCCAGAACAGTCTTTTTATGGCCATGGATCATTTTCTCCATTAAAAAATGCATCAGATACTCTAGCAGGTATAGAAGCCATCTCCCACTACCTAGGATTGGACTCCATGCCCTCTCACTTCAACTCTGTGAGCTGCAAATTCACACAGGACTGAGTCTCCTCTGGTGGCTCTGACAGCATGAATAACACTGCCACCTACAGCAAATGCTCTTCACTTTTCTACAGACAGAAGCTTATGCTTTTGGAAATAACAGGCACAGCTTTGAGTCCTGTAGCCCAGCTGTGGGTCCCTGCACAGTCACATGAAAGAGTCAGGTTAGCTGTTAAATCCCATCACAATGAGAAGAGATGAAGGAAAAAGCAAAAAAAACCCTCTTTTGCCTGAGACAGAACTGATCTGGATCATGGAGGGACCCACCCATTCACCCTACAAACAAGAATGAACACTGCAAAAAGAGCAACAAAAGAGGCATTAGATAACAGCCCTGGGCAATGGGTGCAGGAGCACCTAAGCACTTTTTCCATGTGGGCTTCCCACACACAACAGAGGGATGACTGTGCAGAATGGATGTCAAATCCTAGTGCCCAAATCTAGCTCCAAAAATGGTATTTTATATCTGCCCTTAAACAATCAAAATCAGCAGCACATCATACTTACCTAGGAATCAAAGTATTTGCCATGCAGAAATAGAACATTTCAAGTCCAATATTCTGCTGCAAGGGTAGATCAATATCAGTCTTCAAAGGAAAGCAAACAGCTCACAACAGGCCATTACCACCATACTGTGCCACCACCAGGAAAATTTTTTCCCAACTCCCGCGGTAATCCTCAAAGCGTGAGACCTAGTTATTCCGATTGGGGGTTAGGTGGCAAGTAACCAGCATGCTCTCACTCATCTTTCCATGCCTTACCTGAGTTGGAAGGGAGACAACCTGAGGTGGGGCAGGCTCAACTGAATTACTCATTCTGGCAGGTGCCGGGCAGCTATTGGCAGCATAGTAATTTCGGAGTTTCTTACTGTGGTTTTTACCCTGGAAAGAGAACCCAGATCAAATTGCTGTCCTAATAATAGAATCTTACACTGAAAGAAAAAAAGGAACCAGAGACCAAAATGAAAAAGCGGCCATGAATATGGTACCTCAGATAAAGGAGCCATCATTCAGAAAATAACAGCTCTGAACTCAACAGATACTGGCATCCCCCATTTTCTCCAAAATGCTCATCACCTACCATGACTGAGCCCCATTTCCAACCGGTTTTCTCAAACCAGTAAGGTTACAATTAGTTCCTCAAACTGTTTCCATTTCATTTAAAAGTAGTATTTTGTGTTTTAAACATGAAACGTTAACTGATTTGCATAGCTTTTTGATAAGCCCAAACACACACACACACTTCTTTTCATGAGTTAAAACAGGAGATTGAATCTAAACCACCTTGCTTCATATTTTATTTTCTCTTGGAAAATATATACCATAGTTAGTTTTGGTGTTACATAAACCTGGTAGAACAACATAACAATAAGCATATGCGCTGTGGATACATAGTAAGACATATGCATAAATGCAAGTTAGGTACTAAATGCACTTCTGTCCGCTCATGGTAGAAATACTGCAGAAATCAGATGTTAGTGTAACACTAGTTCAACCTGTCCCTTCACTGGTACAATACCAGTTCTTCAGGGTCAACAGCAAGTCTGAGATCTGGGTCTCATGTCCTGAGGATACGGACAACTACCCTTTTGGATCTGCTGGTAGAGAAAAGTCACTTCCTCCACATCTCACACAAATACAGCACTATGCAAAGAGGGTTCTAGTAAAATGGGATAATGTAAGACTATGACATATTCGGTCTCTCCGTAAAGAAGCATAAGTAAATAGGCCCTAATCCATTTCACATAGGTCAACTAGATCAACCTGAACAAAATCAATTTGGTCTGAGCTGACCCAGCTGATGAGAGGGTTTGCATAAATGGCCCCACCAGATCAGTGGTGTACATTACCTCAGAAAGGAGACACAAGGCAGCAGCCTCCTTTCCTAATAGCACAGCTGAATTTAGCAGAAACATCTGTCCAGGCCTTACAAAATCATGTCTGTGGAATCAGAAGTTCAACTTCATTGGAGTAGTGTAGACATGAAAATTAGGTCCATAAAATAATGGAAAAATCTGAAGTGTCTGCTTTTTCACGCATGCCATCTTGGTACTATTTCTCTGTCCACGTGGACAAAGTTTTTGCAGTGATGACACCTTAAATGAAAGTACTGCAGCATGTCTGGACAACCACAGTGAAGACATGTCTACAGAGCAGTTTCAGTCCATTAGACGGTACAGAGGTAGCTCCAGATGAGCTAACTCAAATGCTGTTGCTGACGTGCAGTCACCTCAACACAGCACTCAAAACTCCCTTGAGAAGCTAAGTTAGTCTCGTGCGTTAGCCTACACTTTGCTCCGTGCTACCACAGCAACGCTCCCGGCAGTGCCTGCGCTGGCACAGGTATGCCTGCAGCAGCCCTGAAAGCTGTGCCTCCTGCTACTCTCCTTACCTGATAATGAGCCTGGGCTTGCTGGGCTGAATTCAGAGTGACATTGCAAAGCTTACAGCACAAAGGCTTACATAGTTCCTCCAGCATAGGATCCTGCTCCACCACCTTTGCAAGCTCTTCTTCTTGTGTGTGATGAAAGGAAGGCCCCAGTCCGTGAGATTTTGGCGGGGACAGTGGTGAGCTGGCTCTCGGCCTTGGAGCCACTGACATAGGAAAAGATGAAGGCTTCTCAGGATGAGGAAGAAGTCCTGCTTGCTGTAGAAGAATCATTGGCCAGGAAGACTGTGGGCATGCTACTTCTGAAGGATGAGGATTCTTCTTCAGATCTAGACCAGAGAGACACAAATGCTGAAATAAGCAGCGCTAACAGGAACATGACCAATCCAGACGACAACTTATGTAACTTCATTGCCTCTATTTTATGCCTTTTCACAATGTCAAGCACGATAAAGCCAGTTTACAACACTTACCCTACAGGAACAGCAGCATCCTGGACAACCAGAGGCAAATAAAAAAAAAATAGGTGTATAAAAAGTGGATCGAAGTATACTGAAATACTACAATTATTGCTGCCACTGATGACTTAAAAAGAAAAATAACCCAAATATTTCAAAGTAGATTTTGTATAGGTAGATATAAAATACATACGTACACATGCACACATCCCTCAAACACTCAGAAAGACTTTCCAGAGAAAAGATATTCTACAGTTAACTTTTCTCAAGTAAGAAGAGTGGGAATCAACTTGAGCACATCTTGCTGTACAGTCAGCTCCCAAGGGCTCTCTTCCATGGTCTTGTCGAACCACCTTGAGCTATTTCTCATGTTTCCTTTACCAACTACAATTGATGCAACGTTTAAAGCTGTATCTTCTTCTTCTGCAAAATAGAAAGCTTATCCCATATTAACCTTTATTCAATCATTGCTCAGTTAATTCAACTTTTTAGAACTAACCCTACACTTTCAACAAGGGGTTCTGAGAGGCTTATTTAATTACAGTTTATAAATCACATCTAAAGCCTGGATGAACATCCCTAGAATAATGCAGAGCAGTGATAATAAGAATCAAGGCACAGCTACTTTTGTTAATGTCTTATTAGCTTCTTATGATAACAAATCCTGTTCACTGCCACACAGGGATCAAGAGAAGCATTATCTTGGCCTTTGCAGATCACTTCCAGCTAGGGCTGCATTAGTAGCAACCATGTTTACATTATGAGCTTTGTTCGTTTATTTAAGCAAATAATGCACCATACCTACATTTTAAAAGAACATTTCTGGAAAATCAGGGAAAGGTAAATTAAATGCCATCTCAGAACTTTGCTCATCAGTGGCTTTTGAATATAGAATTTCACTTCAAAGGCATTTAGAAACCTGGAGAAGCAGATAGCATTTATCTGGGATAACTTCTGGGATTTTCAATTGGCTAAAATTAGCAGGAGATAAATACCTTGCTACATTCAAGCTCTGGAAAATCCCAGCTGATGCATGCATTTTTAGGTACTGTACTACCTTTGAAAGTCTGGCTCAAGCACTCAAGTGACACTAGCATTTCCAAAATGTTTACCTCTAAACCCAGGTTTCAAAATAATACAAGACTGGAGACAATTTAGTTATTGAGAATAACTAAAGGTAAGGAAAAAAGAAATGGGAAAAGAAGAAAAAAAAAAAAAAGGAGCACGCATTGCCTTGGGAACGAGCTTTTAAGACAGCAATAATGCTGCCAGGAGTTCTATGTTTTTAAATAGCCTTCTACCAACACAGCTCTGAGAAATTCCAGGACAGCTATACCTAACACAATGTGACCATAAAAACAAACTCAAAATCAGCATAATGAAAACTAACCGAAACAAGATAAAATGAAATCCACCACAAAGAAGGAAGACAAGACACAGGAATGGTGTGGTACAAGTCATCCATCAGCAGTGTAAATGCTGTAGTGTTACCTAACTTCTCTCCAACATTCAGCCTACGCCTTCCTGGTTAAGCAGAACTATGGAAAAAGATTTTGCTATCTTTAGTTTCCTCCACTAGCACTCTGTAGACAATCTGATTGATTTCAGCAGGGCTACTAAGAGAACAAGCTCATACTCATGACAGTTAAATATATTATAATGCAGGCCTATCAAGGTAGTTTAAATCAACTATGCAAGCAGGTAAGCATGCCATCCAATTTCAGATTTTTATTTCACCCCCATAATGGGACTCTTACCTTAAAATGGAAGTAAATTACAGCTAAATATTTCACAGAGCAATAAAAAGATATCTATAGTAAATGGAAACTGGGATCCATCTGCTTAATTTTGCATGAGTGCTCGTTGCATCAAGTCTTCCATAAGCAACTGTCACGGATGGGACTTGTCACATACAAGACAAGACACAGAGCCTATAGGATCTGCACCCACAGGGGAAAAGGTATAGCATAATACTTTCAGAAAGTCTTAACCGCGAGGTTATTTAGTGTTTCTTAAAGTAAACAGTAATCTGAAGATAAAATTAAGGCTGCATGGGCAATTTTAAAATTAGTACTTCTTGGCCTGGCTTATGCATCCGATTTTCCTCTAATGGTCATCTCTTATCACTGAAATTGCTCAAATTATGTTGATTTGTTTCTTACACATATTATTTAAAAGGAAAAAAAACCCACTCAAATTTAGCTTATTTACATGTCCCTTTAACCCTCCCTTTAACTACTCGTCACTACAGACACCCTGTCAAGGAGAAGGTAAAAGGACAACTTTGACTCTTCCTTTTCCTTCACAAGAAGCTGCAAAAGCTTTAAACTAGAAGACAGCAAAGGAATGAGGAACCTCTGTCATCAAATACTCCCGCACGTAACAGTACATCTGGAGACAGGGTAAGGACCTGCAGTGCTTCAGGGTGAGCTGAGGACACATTCTGCCTCAAGATAGAATCTCTCAGATCTCAGCTGCCTCCTCCTACATGCCCTATGGGCTAGAATGTACTTCCACTCCGTGGCAGTTGCCCTCAGGTGGATGTAAGGGAGACAAACATGCAGGCCTCCCCATCACTTTCAAGTTAGGGCATCCCAAGGGCAACACTGAATGAGCAGACCCAGCCTCCGTGCTCTGAGTACCATAGCCTGCCAGTACCCAGGCACCACTGGTGGCACAGATAACAGTGAGCAGCATCCCCAGCTGTCAACAGTTCTGGGAAAGAAACTGGCATAGCCTTAAATCTGAGCACTGTTTGATGAGCAAGGCACATAAAGAATGTGACCTTCCTTGGCCATAAGCATAAATCACAGCGAGACATCTACATGCCAAGCTTTTGCACCAGAATTAGTTTTTAAAAGCAGCTGAGGCAACCAATAAGAGTGATCAAAATCTATACAAATGATGCTCAAGTTGTGGGTTTGCTTTTTTTTTTTTCCAAGACAGTAAGCATTTCTTCTCAAGTCTGCTTGCATCTCAAAACATAGACATCACTTAACCTAACTTTGCCAGAAAGCCTACCTTTGCCCACAGCCTAGGCCTAGAGAACTCCATCCTGAAAGGCAGCATCCTGTTGTAATGCCTCAGGAATCAAAGGCAGCACCCAAAGCAAACACACATCACACACAATTCTGCCTCAAGGTTGCTGGGCCTGATAGCACTGTGTATTTAGTGACCCAGAAACAGATGGCATTTAGCATCTCCTACACCAAGGGGGTAGCAGAAACCACACTGTCAATCACACACTCACACAATCGTCTGGTTGGAAAAGCTCTCTAAGGTCATCGAGCCCAACCGTACCTGTCCCCTTACTAAACCATGTCCCTGAGAAACTCATCTCCCGTCTTTTAATTCCCTCCAGGGACGGCAACTCCACCACCTCCCTGGGCAGCTGTTCCAGTGCCTGAGAACTCTTTCAGTGAAGAAATTTTTCCTGATGTCCAGTCTGAACCTCCCCTGGTGCAACTAACTAATCCTGACGTGCCAGCAGACATCTCTGACAAGCTGCACGCCTTGCCATCCCGCTGATGGAGCCTAAGGAAAACAAAGCCCTGGTACCCACCACCCTGGGATAACTGCAACCTGAGCAGGAATTCAGGCACCATCACACGGGTTTGGAAACGCAGATGTAAAACCAACATGAAAGAAAGGCAGACGCCGCCACCCCCATCACCGACCCACGAACACGGCGGGAACGCTGCGAGCACCGCACAGACAGGCAACACCGCCGCGCTCTGCCCGGCCAGGGCCGGGTCTCCGCCTCACCTACCCGGCCGGCGGGGCTGTCCCCTCGCCGCGTCCCCAGCGCGTCCCCTCGGCGCAGCCGCAGCCGGCGCCGGGGCGGGCGCTGCTGCAGGAAGTGAGCGCAGCGCGGCGGGGCGGGCGCTACGGCGGCGCACGGGGCCCTGCCTCATGGCCGGGGCAGCTCCGTCGCACCGGCAGCGAGGGGCGGCCCGGGCACTGCGCCTCACCTGTCACCTGTCGCGCCGGCGGGCACTCCCGGTGTCGCCTCTGGCCCCGCGGATCGGACTTGATCTGGAATAGCCTCACAGAGTGACCTGAGTTGGAAGGGACCCACAAGGACCATCGAGTCCAACTCCTGTCCCTGCATAGGACAACCCGAACACTCACACCGTGTGTCTGAGGGCACTGTCCAAATGCTTCTGGAATATTGTCAGGCTTAGTGCCGTGACTGCTTCCCTGGGGAGCTGTTCCACTGCTCCACTACCCTCTGGGTGAAGAAGCCTTTCGCAACTATCCAGCCGAAACCTTCCCTGGCATATTTTCCTTCCAATGAGCTTTTGGGCATGATGGTTGAAAAATTACTCCCAATATTTCACTGCTCAGTCAACTCCTGAGCTGCGGTTTCACACAAGGTTATTTTGTCTCCTTTTGCACTGGCACCTTCTGGTTTAGACAGCAGAAACTGCAATTAACCTGAACTTGGGCATCAAAGAATCACAGAATTGTTTAGGTTGGAAAAGACCTTCAAGATCATCGAGTCCAAACATTAACCTAACCCTGCCAAGCCACCACTAAAACATGTCCTTAAGCACCACGTCTACATATCTTTTAAACACCTACAGGGATGGTGACTCCACCACTTCCCTGGGCAACCTGTTCAGTGCTACACAGCACTTTCTACGAAGTAGTATTTCCTAATATCCTGTCTAAACCTCCCTTGGCGCAACTTGAGGCCATTCCCTCTTGTTCTATTGCTTGTTACTTGGGGAGAAGAGACCAACATCTGCCTCACTATGACCTCCTTTCAGGTAGTTCTAGAGAGCCATAATGTCTCCCCTCAGCCCTCTTTTCTCCAGGCTAAGCAGTCTAAATTCCCTCACCCACACCTCATAACACTTACGGTCCAGACCCTGCACCAGATTCATTGCCTTTCTCTTTACACACTCCAGCACCTCAAGCTCTTTCTTGTAGTGAGGGGCCCAAAACTGAACATCTTCGGCTTATCCATGCTATTCACAGCCAAATTGAGTTAATTTCCCCTCAACTCAACACAGACAGCAACACGGGCCTCATGCTTATGGCTAGGCCACCCTATTCCAAAGCACAGAGGGTTTCTGTTCATTTTTTTCCCATTTTGTTGGAAGAGAAAAGTGTTGAGAAGTCAATACAAGCTGAAACCAACACCAAGACTTGACAGCAGTGATCAGCCAGCCCAGCTGGGAACCCATCAGTTAGCCCCACTCAATTGCTACTAATTTTTGTGAGATCTTAAAGGAATTCCCATTTCCCAGATACACTGCTACAGGTCTGAGTCGCAAACTGTGGTGACTTTTAGCACAAGCAGCAAATGGGCAGTTTAGAGCCAGGCATGTTCCCAGGAGGCATAGCTGATGGGGTAGGTTGTGCCACAGCCTGCAAGGCTGGTGGTCCCCACAATCACCAGAGTCACATGTGACAGCTCAGCCCGGCCTCAGCTGCAAATCAGATCCCTGTTCCGTGCCTGAGGCAGCATGTCAAGTAAGAGAATTCCCTGACACCTTTACCACCTTCACACTTGGCTCCAAAATCTCCTTATGCCATCTCTCCCATTGAGAGAATAAATATTCCTTGAAAATCGGAGTGCTTAGCCACGATGCCTGACTGATTAATCACCCAGGTTATCCCTGTCACCACCTTCCTGTCATCACCTCAGCATGATCCTCACTTGTTGTGTCTTGTTGGCTCTCACTGAGCTGAACTGGTCCAGCACTCCCATTTCAGAGCCCAAAAACCCCAAACACCAAGGATTTATCTTATGAACACCTTAAATGTTCTCTGTGCGTTCTGATTTGTGAGGCTGCTCTCTTTTAACACAACACCAGGTTTGCACACAGCAATTTGCTCTCAGCAGCAGCTCAGATCTTAAATAACACTTTAGATATTACCGGTGATCCAATGGGGAAAAGGGACAGGAACTCATGGGACATGGTCAAGCCCGTTCTTCCATGCACAGATGCTGAGACACGGTAACAAGTTTATGACAATAAACAGCACTGAGGCACCAGCAGCTGAGCCTGTGACCCAGCTCCAGCCCATCATTCCTGGCTTGCTTGGGGCAGGACGAGCCCATTACTCACCTGGAAAGTCGCTTCCAGTCTGGTTGCCTGCAGCCCCCAGTGCTGTCATGATACAAGAAGTACTTACTATTACAAAAAGTGGAATATTTTCATTTAAGCTGAAGAAAATTTTTAAGTAACTATATTTTTTTAAAAAAGTTAGACAGAATGTCTCTCTGATAGCATGTTTTCTTTATAACATGTTTTTTTCAAATAGTGTTTTTCTAGACACTGTTCAAATTATAACATCTTGTGGTAAGTATGATATGTGCTGAACAGATGTGTCTTCTATAATCACCTCCTTGCAGTCTTTCCCTGTCTAAAATACAAGGTCAGACAGAGCTGGCTCCAAAGCTCCCATGAACAGAGACTGGGCTGCTGTGAAGTTCAAAATAACATTAAAATCAGCCCTTGGAAAGTAATAGGATATGTGTAAGATGTCTGGGAAATTCTACACATACGCATGGCAGTGGGAAATACATCCTGTCCCCAGCTCATCTCGTCACGCATAATTGATGGAATCATTCCCCCATGCGTCCACCTTAGAAATAAAGAATGCTGCCTTCTAAAACTCCAAGTCTTAAGAGAGTTTATTTGCCAGCATTTTCAGGAACAGCCCCGGCCGGTATCGGCCGACGGTCCCACGCCGGCCTGGGTGAGGGTGGAACACCACGGCCGGGGGGAGCTCCGAGGGGGCGGGGGCTTCAAGACGGGGGATGAGGGGGCGCCCGGGCCGGCGGAAGGTACAGTCAGAGCCGCTGCTCCCATGCCGCGACTACGGCCGCTCCGCGAGGTGACGTCGCCCCCCCCCCCCCCCCCCCCCCCGCGGTTCCACTTCCGGCGGGCGGTGCCTTCCCCATCCGGGGTCAGCGCCCGCTCCCTTCCTGTTATTGCGGAGCGGGCGGCGGCTCAGGGAGCGGCGCGGGGGCTGCCGGCGCCTCCGCCAGCGCCCGGGGGCCATCACGGTCACCCGCCCAGCGGCGCTGCGAGCGGGGGCCGTGAGCTCTGAGCGCGGCGGGGTGGCCGCGCGTTTCGGTGAGTGAGGCAGGCGCGTGAGGCGGGGTCCGCGCTCCCTGGGGCCTCCGGGCGGCGGCGAGGGCAGCGCCGGTTTCCGCGGGGCGCGGGCTGTCCCGCTCCTTTGCGGGGCGGGGACGGCTGTGTCCTCCTGGCACAGCGCTGCCCTGGGCTTCCTCCCCTCGGCTGGCAAAACTCCGGGACGTTCCGCCCCCTGATCCCGGTTTGGGGGGCTCCCCTCATGGGGATGGGACGGCGGAGAGGAAACCCCGTAGTGGCTCGTTGCCTTGAGTGCGGCTCCGCCGCCCTGAGATACAGCTGTGGGCTGTGAATAGGCGCGGGCAGCTCCTGTGCCGGGTGGGGTGCGCGTGGCCCTGGGAGCAGAGCCTCTTCGAGCCAGGTGAGTGTGTGCATCGCTGGCACACAGCTGCCCGCGCCCAGGCTTCACAGTAGCGGCATCACCTCTGTGCTGCCTGTAAAAGCTTCTGTCTTATTTCCTGCTATCCAGAGACCTGGTTTAATTGATGAGAAATACGAAACTGCTATTTTTTTTACCGGTAGGTGTGCATGTTAACTGAATGTTAACAAAACTTTGATCAAACTAATACAAACTGCGTGCTTGTTTTCTTTTGGGGGTTTTATTGCCACTTTCAGTATTCCTGAAGTTAAGGGCATCAAATCTGTTACTTCTGCTGCCGTTACTGGTATGTCTCTAACTTTTTTTTTCTCTCTCTAGCTGTTCTATTATTGACTTTAAAAATGTGATTGAACAGAAGTTGCTTTATGAGCACTGCATATTGAGAACGGGCACAAGGAAAGTAAATGTTAAAAGTAGACAGTACTGACTATAAAACTTTGCTTGAGTTTGTTCTGTACTTACAAGCACTCTACTGCCAACTTGTAAAGGAGTGGCAAACTGGATTCTGAATCTGGGTTTTGAAGTACTTAATAGAAGAAATCTGGACTCTGCTCTGTTATTTACTCGAACCCTCATATCCCAGCTTTTAGCTAAAGCAGGCTTTCAAATTCATCGCGTTGGATAAAGTTAGAAACTTCTCATCATGACATGAGTCACTGTTGAATTTCTCCCACCTCACAATTAATTTATAGAGATGTTCTCATACTTGTTGCTTCAGATTTTTCCATGCTGTAATTCTATAATGCAGTGTAATAATCAAAGTCCACCTCTGGTTGTACAAAAACATTGTTAGTTCCTAGGAATATTCTAGTATTCAGGATGATTGGATTTAATGGTTTATCTACTCCGTGGGAACTAAATAAGCTGTTCTGAAACAAAGACCCCTGTGAACTTGAAGTTTCATAATAAATATTCTCAAAAAAAACATTGGGAAGCTTTTCCAGAGTGGTCAGTTATTTGGAAGCATATTTTAGCTAATGTCATCATGTAGACAAGCAACATATCAACCAAGCTGTAGTGTACACAGAGGAATTTATGAAACCATACAATTCCTTATGTGATCTGTGAAATATTCTGCTTTTCCATTAAGACAATCGTAGGACAATACATAGCACAGCTTGAGAGCTGTTACTGGAGTTTGACTGGAGCAGATGCCCTGCATTTCACAGGTGTTAACTTGATGCCATTCTTAGCAACCTGGAGACAGTGTTTTGTGTTTTTTCAAAGCGCACTAAGCCCAGCTGGCAAACCCATGCCAAGGTGCTCTAGTTGTTTGGCTGCTTCAAATTGTCATTCTGCTCAGTAAATTTGTTTTGCCTCTTTTTGGAGTTTACTTGCAACTGAGTTGTTTCTTTTTTTGGCGTATGGAAAAGGTGATGTCGTTGAGCTGTTTACAAAGCAGTTGTGCTTTATTGGAAATCATAAAGTAGTTCAATGCTTAGTTAACCATTTCTCTGACAATTGGGCTGTTTCTGCTTTCTGGAAGCAAATGGGGGATAGTTCTTCCTGGATAATTTGTATTTTTAAAGGTGCCGGAAGCTTTAGAATAGGAATTTATGCAACAAGCAAGGGTTTCACATCTGACAATGATGCTGTTTTGTAAGACCAAGTAGATAATAAAAGGTTTCCAGTTATTGGAGGAAAATAACACCTTTGGAAGTTGTTATTGGGTAAAGAATGGACTTCCTGATCGCAGTTGTTCCTCAGAATCACGTGTGTAGTGTGCTTCTTAATAGCTTCATCATGTGTAGTACAACTTTGAACAACCTTGATGATAGTCATAGTTTTAACTTATAAAGAGACTAAAGTTATCTATAAATGCCTAGACAATAAGCCTAAGGTTGACATTTAGTCTGAAAAAAAGCTGCTTTAAAAATGTTGTACATACATAAAAAATCGACTATGACTGCTAGACTTCTGGTGCAGATTCTGTAGGTACCAGGAATACTCAAGTATCTGATTGTCTTGCAAATATTGGTCACTTCCAAATAGAAAAGTGTTACTATGGCTTTTCTGGCCTGTTTCAGAGGAAAAGAAGCTGAGATGATGATAATTCCAAATCATGCAAGAAATGCTAGCATCTTGTATGTAGGGATCACGTGTAGGTTTGCTTTGCCTCGTTGAGTACATTAGTCAAGGTTAACAAAGGTTATAGTTAGTCGGACATTTGAAAGATCTATTTGACTGTGGGGAAGCTAAGATTTTTTTAAAAACATTGATCCTAATGAGAAACCTGATTTTTGTGGTTTATAACTGGAATGGCAATTAATTAGTCTTTCCAGTTTTGTCTTAAAATACCATTATAAAACTAAGTTTTGTCTTATTACTACTTTGTAATTACTGAAAAATGTGGGAAATTAGTAAATCTCCATGTGACGTGGTTTTTATGTGTGTGTGATCGAGTTCGAGGGGGAGCATTAGGGAAAGAATAAGTTTGTGCTGTGGCTAGCTGAAGAAATTACTCCTGACTTGTAGTACTAAGATAGCATTTGTTGGGGGTTTGCACCTTTTTATACATTGCATTTCATGCTTGTAGGAGTGTTTTCTTGTCTTTTTAAAAAAAACAGACATCCAGCTGCTCCAAGTGATGATGCCTGTCTGAAATTGTAGCTACAGCTAGAAGAGACCACAAAAATATTCACGCTAAAACTGGACAGGAATTTTCTTTTGCCCTTTAAGTTGAATGTGTCATGGCAAAGAATTCTGTTACAAGTGTCTCTTTGTAGTATCTTAATCCAAATGTGAGCAGTGGGGAGAGAAAATAGGTTTGTTTAATTTAATAAGTATTTGCAGTCCAAAGAAATGTAAATTGCTTTAAGTACAAGGTTGGTCCAGTTAACCTCCAGAGGTTCCTTCCAACTGAATTTATTTATGAATCTATTTCTGAATGGTTAATGTAGTGTTCAATAAACCCAAAATAATGCCCTAAAATATTAACTGTTTCTGTTCATGTAGCACAGCTGTAGTATTCACTTAAAAACAAACCATACCAACCCCCACCTCACAAAACCAAGCTCAACTGGGGAGTAGAGGGAATGGAACTTCAAAAGAAAAGCATTTTTTTTTTTAAGGTCTGCAAATTAACTTGTGATCAAATGGAAATGCAGCAGACTGAGTATGGGTTAATGTAATTCTGATCTGTCTTCTCAGTCTAAGCAGTACTTAATGGTTTTGCAGGCAGTATGTTGTCAATTCTAGAAAACTACTTTTCCAGTTAATTCTGGGTGCAGATTTATGAAAGGCAAGCTGAGAAGCATATGTATTTCAAACAAGAATTGTGAGGGATTGAATGTCATCACTTGTTTCTTTTGTTAAAACTGGTATAAGGAGGGAATAGACGCACTTAACAGGCATAAATAGTGAAGTACACTCACTGGGGATGTTTATAGTCTGTTGTTTTTTTTTTTAAAAAAAAATAAAATGCTCAAATACCTGAACTCTAGAAATGTAAAAATGAAATTCAAGGAAACCAGTTTACATTGTAAAAATGAAGGGGAGAGAGTGATGGAGTACTGCTGAAGTTTTCATCTCCCTGGCATATTGCTAACTTGAAGCAATGAAAATAAATGACTACGACAGTCAAGTTTGAGAACAGTTGGGTCAAATGTGGAACGCCAGGTTCAGTGATCTCATTTCATGCCCCGTAGTAGGTTGGATATACTTAGAGTGTGGGCTTGAGGTTTTGTGTGTTTGGGGTTTTTATTCTTTTAGTCTATGCATTAAAACATTTCCTTTAATTTATCTTTGTGGATTTTTGAGTTGGAAAGCTTAGGCAGTCTTGCGTACATCTTCTGATTAAAGAAATGCTTGCAAATGTAGTTTTTGAGAAATGTGAACCACAGGGTGTATTTGTTGAATGCAGGGGACTTATTGAATTGAATGTAAAATTCCCTGGAACTTTGAGACAGCTGAGTCACGTTATTGGCTGTACATTATGACCCTCTTCTAAGGCAAAGAAACGTAGAGAAACCATCCCTTGGGTGCTTTCTTTCAGTCCAAACAGAAAAGAAAGAAAACTGGAAGGTTGCCCCCTAGATTGTACAACATGTCAAAAAAAACAAAAACCCAACCTTATCTGTCATTGAGACTTAACTGTTTTTTGTTGATTCCATGCTAATTAGTCAGACTTTTGCCAGTACTTGTTGTGGAAGTTAATGGTGATGAATGACTCTTGCCCAATGTGTTCCAAGTCTGTTCCTGATTTTTAACTCTTGCTGTCAGCATGTGTCATGGTCCTTCTAGAAGCATGGATTTTCTGCTGAGATTGCATTTGTTGTCTTGGAAATGTGTCTTCAAGTGTCAGCTGTTTAGCTGTGGATCCTTGCAAAGGACACTAAATCTGTGAGCAAAAAAACTAGTTAGTTTGTTTTTTTTTTTAGCTATTAGCAGTCACCAAAGAATCAAGTTCTTGAACATCCTCAAAATGCAAGAATCCTTAAAAAGTACTGAAAAAATATACAAGATTCAGCATTTCATGAGACTAATCATCCATAAACAGAAGTACCTGCTGTTCTGTGATCCGAATCAAATAAAAAAAAAATTGTGTACCATGGGACTCCGACATCTGACTTAATAGGAAACTGAAAAGACTGATCCCTGAAAATGTGTAGGCAAACTGAACACTTGAAAACACAAGCACAAAAAAAAGTAGGAAGGGTTAAGACTGGTTTACTAAGCCAGCAGAATGAAGGTGAATTGTTTCTTTCTCAAACTCAACAAATACGCTTTGTGTGGTGAGGTGTGTTGTTTTCCAGCTTCAGTGCATTAAGGCTGGAAAACACTAACTTGACTCTTGAGACTGGAGGCATAGTTTAAGAGATTAAAGTTAATAGTATTAACTTAAGAGGGGAGGTTTCTAGATGCATCTAGCTGCCTTTGGTAAAAGGGAAGTAAAAAATTCCATTCTGAATAGTGATCTAAAATATGCTTGTTGTGGTCATCAAACTGCTTAGATTATAAAGCATACCACTTATTCTTCATTTCTGTGTTTATGTTCCCAGCTATTTACAGAATAATCAGCACATGTTATGGCTAGATTATAAAAGTGGAAGTGATACTAATAAAACTGAATATTGCTCTTCTGCTGCTTTCTTTTTTTTTTTTTATGTGGATGTTGAACAACCAGTTCCTTGTAGCAGTTTATCAACTCGGTTTCCCCTGATGGGAGGAAACTGGTTAATGCATTGTATTTTATCTTCTTGCAATTTGGTGCTGTCAGCTCTGAAGTCTCCTTCAATTTTGCTGTTAAGTACTGTAGAAGAGCACTTGTCCCAAGAAAATGTCTAGTGTCTAAGTGGAAGAACTAATTTTTAAGCAATGTCCAGACATCTTGAATAGTCTTGGTTGTGGTATATAACTGAGGATGTGACCAGATAAGGTGCCTGTGAGTACCACTTTTAGTGTATTGCGTTTGTTACAAAGATTGATTTAGAATATATTATGTTTGCATTTTGGTGTAAAATATGTGAAATGGCAGTTTTGTCCTTGTAGAGGATTAACTTAACAGTTATGTGAATTTTTTTTATAAGTGGTCACTAGCTGAAAGAAAGCATGTAAAGTTGAGTTTAACATTTTAATTGGGAAGATAAAGTTTAACTGGTTTTTTTTCCATGTTTAACTGCTTACCAAGGTTGTGGTTAGTGAAGTGCTGATAACTTGTCTTCAGTTTGGTCTGAAACAGAGGATGAAGCACTGATGTCATTATCACTGCTCAGCAGCTCTCTGTTGATCTCCTACTTCCAACTTGGAAGGTTTTGACCTGTAGGGGAAGATGACATAACTCCCACTAAGAGAGAAAGGATGAAAATGGAAGCCAACAAGCAATGAAATGGCAGAGTTGATACATGAAGAAAAGGATAGTAAAACCTATTCCTGACTGGAAACTCTGAAATGTATTGTCAAATTACTTGGCAATACAGCTCTTCAACTTCTTTCGTCACCTCCTTTACAAGTGTTTCATTGTACGTCAGCAGACAGGATAATATCGTTAAACAACTGCAAGGTGATACGAGAAGTGTAACCATTATCGTAGCCTCTAGTCTCTTGCTGTCCTGGTATGTGAGCAGATTATTTAAACAATGGAATAAAAGGTGATTTGCATTGTAGTTGCTCTTTCCTAATTGGTGTTTTTAATAGGTTGAAATTAAATCTGAAACACACTTTTGTGGTCGTCTGTTCTGTCCCAGGGTTAAACTTCACGAGGCTGAAAACTGTTTTCAGTTTGGGTTTGTTTTTTTTTTAATATACACATCTATAAAAACATTAATGAAATGTTTCCACAGAACCGTATATTCAAAATACTTCATTGCTTGTGCAGATATGTGAAGTTCTCTTAATAGCAGTGACTGACTACTGCCAGTATCTTTTTGCCTTTTTTAAATAGAGTTTGTTCTTTTTAAGGTATCCCTCTTACAGAGTTCTAATGGTAGTAGAAGGCATCAAGTGCCTTAGTCTTAGTGTTTAATCTGGACATGAAAGTGACTTTCCAAGCTTTTTAAGTTGAGAAATCTTCTAAACTGTCATGGAAATATTGTAGGTATTCACTGTTTAAATACCTATGAGCTCACGTCGCTTTCTTCTTTGGAAACTTCATGTTAATTGCAAACATTTCGTGTCTAGGCAAATATTACCTTTTCTTTCAGATGTAGTAAACATAAATTGTTGGTACCCTGACCTTGTTAGAAAAACAATTTGGGTAACAACTTGAAGTACAGGAAGAGAGATGCACTGACAACAAGCTTAGTGTCTCGGTAGTCCCACAGTTGAAATCATACTTCAGTGTTTGCACAACATAATTTGCAAAGCAGATGCCTCTAACAGATACATACAGAAATGATAAACATTTGAGAACAATTTGTCACAGTTTACCATAACTGTTTTTTAAACTTCAGGCCGAAGCATGCAGGACCTAATGCCATACGTAGTCACGGTGACTCATGTTTGTTTGTACTTCTTGAACACATGCAGATATGTTGCTGTCTCAAGAGTCATCATTGTTGCTTTGGCATTCAACCTGTAAATGCCAACAAACTCCTGTTCAACCAGTCAACAGCTAGAACAGGAAAAAAACTACACTCCTTGATATTTCAGAAAAACTTTGATTACTTTGTGGCTTATAAAAGCAGTCAAATATGCCTTTCAAAATCAGTAATTCTGTTAACAGTCACACAGAAGGCCCAGTTTTTCTGAAGGGCTTTGATGCAATACACCCAAGTGATCTGTGCCCCTTAGGCAGGTGAAACGCGATGGTAATGTGGTGGTGTGAAATGCTTTGCAGCTGAACAGCATCCCACTGTGCCAGTTGCATACCTGGAGTATGGGGGTTAGTAGGACAGAATCCGTCTGCTGCTGTAGTAAATAAAGGCCTGTTGGTAACCTTCTATGGAAAACTGACGGTGCTTACCTTTCAGCAGGGTTGTATTCTGCAAAATAAATATTTGATCACCATGGACTCAATCACAAGTCTAGTAGGGAGTAGTACTTCATTATTTCTGACTCTTGAAATGATGTAGGATTTTCCTATTGGGATTGTAGCTTCGGTAGAAGCAGGCAACTACTTTCTCCACTGCTTTCCAAAGAGCTGCGGGTTTTTTGCCTGCTGTCTTGTGCCATATGTCTTTGTATAGGACAGTTTGCTAAGAACTATATTGATTTCAATTGTTCGTAGGGCAAGAGTGTTTAGCTGCAGAATTGGAATTTGTCATTAAGGTAGCTGTGACCTTTGTCTTAACTCTGCACAAAGTTCCTTTTCTCAACAAATGGTTTTAACAAGGGAGTTAAGGAATACCTTGGAAGAGAATGTGTTGTTTTGGGTTTTTTCACTTTAAGAGCTTAAAGAAGGAAAAAAACTATACTTCCATGGCCTTTGCTGAGGATACTCAGAAATGCTCTATCAAAAGTGAAGCTGCATCCCATCCTCTGTTTGCCAGTAAATAAAAGATGATAATTTTTGCTAACAGAATTCACTAAGTCCATGCAGAATAAACCCATACTCCTATAAATGCCGTTTGGCTGCAGAAGTCCATTAAGATGAAATAGATGGAAAACTAATTTATATTTGGATTACAGAACAGAAACTTCTGTCTTCCTGTTCACTGCTCTGTGCTTAATATTAAAAAGCTGCAAAGATACTGCTATCCATTGCCACTCTAACACTTATTTTATATGTTAATTTCTTTCAAGGTCTGGAGTAATTTAGTATGGAAAAAACCCTTTATCTCTACTTGAAGTTGCTGTCAAACTCCATCCTAAGAAATGTTATGTGGGAAGTACACAATATGCTTTAAGTCATTCTGAGTTTGATGTCTTTTTCAGCTGTTTCTTAGTAAAGGAATGGCTCACAGAGGGTGGGTCTTTTGAGGAGAGATGGATGTAGGTTAATAAACAGAAGTGGGCCTGATCTCAGTCGAATTTTCTTATTAACCTGTGTCTCTTTGTCTTGTACCCAGAGGTACAGGTGCTGATCAGGTGAGTATTGTAGACTGAACCTTCTTGATAGTGTTGCTTGTGGTAGGGAGGCAAGCCTAGGGGTGCGAGGACTGCAGTACCTCCAGTGTTTTATTGCAGTTCTTTCCCTGCCCTTCTGGGCATGGACAGTGGGAAAGTCTTTCCTCTTTTTTTACTACAACTGGAGGTTCATCTGGCTGCAGCTTCTGAAACCTAAGGTGACGTGCCTGGGAGAGGTCAGTGCTAGGAAAGGCTCAGTATCTGAGTTACAGTTGTACTATACAGCTGCTCACGTTCAGTGGAGATTCAGGCTAGACCAGAGCACAGAACACCTGGGTTTGCTCTGCTCTGGCTCCTTGTCTGTGTGCCAGTGCTTCCTGTTTTTAAAGATCCTGTTTACTGTCTGGGTTCCAAGGGAGGATGGGAGGAAACCTGGAAAGAAAAGTAAACAGCATTATTTCAGGTGGAGTTTTATGTTTTGATACATGTATTCAGCATTTGTTACCTATCTAACCTAGTTTTGTGAATGACATTCTAGAGTAATCTTTTGTTTGCATCTCTTTTACTAATTTCTAAAAGCGGAACATTTCTGCATGCAAAAACTGGCATTAAGATCCTTCATATTTGTAGCAAGAAGTGGAATATGGCTTGTTGGTTTGCTTTTAAGCTTCGTTTTCTTTCTGATGGCCACGTAAAAAATGGTTGTCACCGTATAAAATAAGAGTATTAAAAATACGTAATGAGAGGAAAGACTCATTTCTGTTAGTTCAAAATGACGTGCTGCTCTGGTTTTGTTGCTGAACCTTAAAGCTTTTGATTTAAAGAGCTTGAAAGAAATTGTGTACTGCTTGCCGAGTTTCAGAGTGCACACCTAGTTCTGGAGGAACAGCTCCAACCAGAACAGAGCCAGGTGGGAGAATGATTCTCATCCTGCTACATAGCAAACCAAGCTAATCATTGCAATAATGAGTAAGCAGAGATGTCAAGTGTAAAGAGGAGATGCACTGCTTTTCTGATTCTTTGTTGTGCTTTGAGACTACTAGTCTTCTATAAATAACAAAATCCTTTCCTTTGAGGTAAAGCTAGAAATGGAATTACTGAACTATTTCAGACTAAAAAGGAAGATTTAATTCTAGGCTTTCTTTTGTTTAACAGAGATTAAAAAAAAATCTGTTTTTAACTGGAAGAAAATGTTCCAGGACAGACATTCTGCTGTTGATATGTCATGGGATCCCTAGGGAAAAAGCACAGTCGTAGTGGGAGTTGTAGAGGTCACCAGCAACTTGCAAATGTTTCTTTCTTGTGATCCTGTTTTCATGGCTCCCAGACATTGAGTGAAGCTATAAACAAAATGTCTGCATGGATGGGGGAGGGTGAGCAAGGAGCTTTGAAAATAAGAATTTACAAAGGTCTCTTGGTTTTCTTGGAGGAAAGAAAAAACTCCAGCAATAGTAAAACTTTTTAAACCATTAATCTTGTTTTCAGTTTAACTGTTTGATCTTGTATTGTTTCAGTAACAGATAACATATACGCACTACCTCTAGGGCTGTACTTTATAGTGAGGCTTGGGTTTTTTTTCAGGTGACGTCACCATTAATTTTATTCATGATATCTGAAAGTCACTACAACCAGAATCCAAGAACATTGCTTTCTGAAACAAACAAAAAAATCTACATGGAAGATAACTTTAAAGAAAATAAATTTAGAACGTAGTCAACCCGTGTTTTTATATCTGACTAAAATGAAGCTTCTTTTCACTAATTTCCAATGACAGTTTATATTCACAGGAAAGCTTGATCTTCTATTTCTGCTGTACCATAGTTCTACAGATGCTACCCGTAACATTAGGAGTTTTAGCTCTGTCTAGAACAAAGCACTGGTACTCAGCACTGGTTTTTTGCAAGTAAAAATGGTAGTATTTGGAAATACTTGCCTGTTTCAAAAGGAGACTAAATGCTAAGAAGATATGTTTTTGATGTGTTAAATCCTCCTATTTGTTTGTTTCCCTTAAGCTGCTGTTTGTGATCAGATAAGCAGTTCTGTGAATTGACGTCTTTTCTATGAAATAATAAGGGTGAAAGTAATACGTAAGAAACGTGAAGACATAAATGCAATACAATGGTCTGCTTTCGATTCTAAACTAAGTGATATTGCTGCTGTTTAAATCTATGTATAATAATGTTTTCATAAAGGACAGCTTCAAACATCTTTGTACTAGTCTTCCTGGACTTTGGGAAAAATGCCAACTTGGCAAGAAGGAAGAACAAAAGGACAATACTGAAAATATCTAGTCTGAGGCAGTCTTACTGTCGCAACACAGCAGGTTCGGACAGCAGCAAAATTAGACAGGCAAGTCTGCCCAGTTTTCTTTGTTTAGTACAATATTACAGCACAGTATGCTTGTGCTTCATGCTTCTTGCTTCCCTATGTGCTTGCTAGATTTCTTGCTAGTTGGTGTATCATAGGTGGAAGAAATTCCTTCTTGCAGAGCCTGAAGAGTAACTGTAGGTGCTTGTGCTGATGACAGACAACTTTAATGGTAAGTCTTCGAAGTGAACAAAATTTTCCCACCCCCGCCAACTGGCCCACAGACTTCCACAGTGTGTTTTCATCTGCTTTATAAGATGTGTTAATGTTAGATGGAGCTCCTCTCTTTGGAGAGCATGTCCACTGATAATTTACAAAACAGGGAAATTCTTTTATATATATATATGTGTGTGTGTGTGTATATCTTTGTTGCCAAATATTGATTTCTGTGTGGAGTTGGTAGAATGTGAGTAACCTCTAGACAGTGAAAATCAATTTCCTTCATCTGATCTGTAAACAGATAATCTGTAAAAATTAATGTTCTCTTAGCAAGGAAGAGCTCGTGGAAGGTCGTTTCTTGTTTGCTTGGTTTTGTAACTTAGATTCCAGCTGTACTGAAATGATTCAGTCTTCTTAGCAAGATCTGTAAAACTTAGATCAGTGATGCTCCCACTTGAGTTTCTTCTGGCAAAATGTTAATGTACAAAACCACATTGGAAATAATACTGCCAGGGAGTCCTGCTGAGCTATAGATGCACAGGGCTTATATATGTAAGAGTGTGGTGAAAACAGCTGCAGTAGCCTCAGATATCTTTAGGGGGAAAATATAAGTGGGGTTTTGACTCAGGTTAATTTGTCCTAAGCTTAGTTTGTTTAAGTTATGAGCCTAGAAAGTAATTCATTAAGTGCTAATGTTAGGAACCAATATTAACTCTCCTGTGGTACTGTTCTTACTGAATTTCTTCCTTGCTGAGCTCCATTCCTCAGACAGAAGGAATTCTTTTCAGAAGTAGTAACAAACTTTATGATGGTCTAATGTAAATCTTCTCAGAGTTGATGTATGTCATCAAGAAGGCATTAGAAAAAAGTTGTAGGCTGTAACTTTTAGTAAAAGATTTAATAGAATGAAATTGAGCTGACCATGCTGCTGTTGTTCTGCATGATTCAGTGCTGCAAGGTGGTAACCTTGTCATACCTTATGACAACCAAATTTTCTAAACTTGGATCTCTTTTTTTTCTAAATAAAGGATTATATCACCTGTATAAGTGTAGCTGATTTCTGTCCTATAAGACTATATAATTATATAGTCATAAGGTTATATGAATTGGCATTAATATAAATGTATAGAAACAAGCAGGAATTGGTGTTTTGGGAGGTGTGTTATTTATCATCATCTCTTCATATTTATTTTTGAATGAAGTTTCAACACTTGATTGCTTGTAGGTTGAGTGCTCAGCAAGGTTAGTGATGGAGAATGTGCTGAATGGATCAGGAAGACTGTATTGAGTTGAAAAGAATGCAGTTTGATCAGAGGGTGTGTCTTTGAATTTGGCCTTACAGGCCATCTGTGGTATTCCAAAGCTTTTGGCAGGGGAAAAAAGTTCAAGTTGTTTTTGGAAGGTCAGAGATTGCAGGTGTGATGTCGTGTTCAATTGAAGTGTTTGCATGTACCCTCAGTTGGATTTAAATAACATCTCTAGAATTCTCTTAAAATTATAGTCTTTTTACTGTCGAAGAACATAATTGATTGTATTTATTCCAGGCACCCTTCCAGATTTCAAAGTGTAGACAGAAACACAAGCTGCCAACTATACTTCAAAACCGTTTCTGTTTACATTTTTGCTTTCCATATCCAAACCCTGGAGGCGTGCTTACATGTGCAAGTAAAATGAATGTGCACACAGAATGACTACATGTGCCATTCTAGCAGATGGCCGTATCCCAGTTTAAAACAAAAGCTGCTGGTTTGGTGCAGTGGCTCTAAAATGAGTGCAGATTTTAGGGTGTCCCTTTTGGACCATTTGCAGATCTCTAAGGAACTGGATGTAGAAGGGTGTAGTATGTATGTGTGTCCCCTAGCCCTGCCTCCGTTTTTGTTAGCAGTAATTGGTGGAGAGGGAGGAGAAACTTGCAGTAGAATGAATGACCATACTTGAAGCTGAACTGGCTCAGCACTGCTGCAGGCATGCTAATTCCCCTGTGTAGACCTGTGTTCATCTAACTCCATGGTGTTCTCAGTGAGGCAGGTGAAACAGCAGAAGTTAACCCAAGAAAGGAAAAGTGAGTAGTTCCCTGCAACTTTAATTCATCTGACATGTAACGAAATGGCTCATGGAGCACCAGTACCAGCATGAGGAAGAATGAAAACACAGGCCTTGGGCAGGGAGAAGATGGGCTCTTAAAGGTGTCAGTTCAGAAGAGCCTCAGCAGGATTGTGGGACTGAACTTAAAAGACTGCTGGTATAAAGTCGGCCTGTGTTGTGGATATTTAATTTGACTGTGGTTCCATCTGTATTTTGGTAGTTTATATATGTGGATAGAAAAGTTTTACAACTGCATGTTCTTGTTTTCAGGGTTTTTTTAATGCTGGTGTATGCCTTAACAGTAGTGTGTGTTTGCTTATGCTTGTAGTTAAGTAATGTAAGTAATTGTGTGATTTACAGATATGGAGAGGGAGTCTTGTTCGTGCTTTGCCTGATCCAAAACATGCTATTTAACCTTCTGTCTATTTCTTCTTGTCAGCAAACTGAGAATATTTATCAGTAATTCAGAATTCTCCAAGTTACTCTAAATGGTGTTATTTGGGTTCATTTGTAATATTTTCTAAATGGTAAACTTTCCGGGTTTGGCTCTTTAAAGACACTGTGAGTGTGCTTAGAACTTTCCATTTCAGCATCCTCTCAGAGACTTAAAACAATGAGGAAAGTAAAATGGCTTATTTAAGCTCTTTTTTTTAAAAAGAGAATCAGTTGCAAAGCCCTTCTAAATATGCATGAGGTGGTGGAAAAGCATTTTTCTAAACCTACAGTGGCACTTTAGTACTTTTGTTGATGTTTTTAAAAGCCCAAACTACAACTACAAAGGAGAGATTAAAAAAGACAACCCTATTGCTACTCAGAGTTGCTTAGGAAGCAGTGGATTTGGGAAAACATTGCTTTCATTCTGTTGCTTCTTTTTAAGAACTGAAGTGTGGTAAAAGCAGGTACTGGATGTACTTGGAAGAAAGCTCTTTGGGAAATAAGTACTAAGTTATAGAAGTGCAGAAATGAAGATCTTTGGGGTTTTTTTTGTTCACACATATCTATTTATTACTTTATATATATTAAAAATATGCATACCTATGTAGAAATATATTTTAAAAACTTGCTGAGCAAAGGGGAAGCATAGCATTCATTGCTTTTCTGCGCAGGAGCTTTCAGAAAGATGATCAAACAGGAGAGATGCAGAGCTGTTGGTTTGAGGTTTTCCCTCCTTTCTGTTATTAAGGAAAGAAACTAATCTAGAGGGACAGTCTGAAGAGCATTCTTGGCTTAACAGCCTGGTTGTTACCGTAGCCCTATGCTTTCAGGACACTTGGTTGATGGAGGAGGCATAATGGACTGCTTCTTTGGGTGTCTGTTGATATACAGTGTACATGCTGAAGTTAATGAAATTACGGGCTAAGTATAATTAATGCACTGTTCAGCCTTTGTGGTTACTTGCTGTTCTGCAGTGACAGTTTAGGACTGTGTTACATAGCTCAGTGAAAGTCTTTTGTTACTCAGTCACAGTCAGAAGAGCAATTTATTAGGAAAGCAACAGAAAATACCATGTCACGATGTAAATATGTGCGCCATTTGGACTTTAATGTGGTGTGCAGGTATCGTTGCTCTTCCTCTACCTTGCAAACAGGGTATAGTAAAGGTGAAAGAGATACAGAGAAGGTGACAAGGATTAACAAAAATATAGAATAACTTTTTGGCAGAGAAGGACTAAATGTGGGACTCTTGTGGAAAAGGAAGTAGTGGGAGAAGTTTGGATCTCCATAAAATGAAGAGCAGTGAATGCAAGGATAAGAAACTTTGTTTCGTTAAAGAAATCTAGGATATTGTCTGAAAGTAGCAGGCTTCATAATAAAGAAAAGCAGATCTTTTGTAACATGCAATGTTCTTCACTTGTCACAGGATGCCAGCAGTTTGTGTGTGAAAACCTCCTGGACAAACTCAATAGTTCTTGATGGATTTGTTTCATAAATACATAAATACTGCTTCTGCTAAAAAGTTGGTGATTAGTAGAGTTTATTGGTGAAATATCACTGTGTGCCTGCCTAGTTCTTCTGCTCTCTGTTTGTCATCTGTTCTTGGCCAGTGGGCTACAAGTCATCTCTTCTCTGTCCAGATACAATTTCTCTTGTGCCTGCTCTAAGCTGGCATAAGGCAGTGCTGCTGGAAGGTCAGGCACATGTTCCACTCCTTTTCTTTGGCTTGGCAAAGACATTCATGTGGCTGCCAAAGAGAGCTAGAATGGGGACTTGATCCTGAATAAAACAAGCCCAACCCAAAAGTGTTAATGGAGCTCAGATGTTCTGCTCATTCATGGAAAAAAGGTTTTGTTGGTAGTGTAAGTAGCTTATACTGGTCTAAAAAACCTAAGTGTAAGTTTTGTATGTATGTATATGGACTCTTAAAATCAAGTTCAGAGATTTTAGTAAATACTTGCAACTGTTACGTTAGTTTGAATACTTAAGAGTTTTGGAATGAGAAAAAGTTTTTTTTGTTTGTTTGTGTTTGGTGGGGTTTTTTTTGTTTGTTTTTTTTTTAAATAAGAAGTATTGGTTTGCCAAAGCTGACTGGATCTGATGGTTTGTATCTCATCCAACTGATAATAAATCCTTCTCTTTCCAAATTCAAGAGAAGAACTGGGTTTCAGATTTACTTAGAAACTGCTGTAATAATAATTTGAATATTAGATATTTTCATCCCTCGTGCTGTTGAGTTCAAATAATAAATTATAAACTTCAGGTTAAAAAAATTAATCCTGTTTTTTAAAATTAGATGTGTTTTGGTGTTTTTCCCAAACTAACATGATTCTGTTATTAACTGTTTCATTTGAGTAAATATTTACATCACATACAAGTTCTTTGGACATCAGTTTTATCAAGTCTTTGCTTTTTATGATTGTAAAGTATTACCATGAATATTCATCTACAATCACAAGTGATGTTTGAACAATTTTATCTGAAATTTTGTTGTTCATATTTAAAATTTTAATATTTGAATTTCTGATTTTTACTTAGGCTTGCTTGTACAAATCACTGCTTGAAAAACTTCCAGCAGAGAGTTATCTAAGGACTTAAAAATGCCTCCACGACCATCATCTGGTGAACTATGGGGCATCCATTTGATGCCACCGAGGATCCTTGTGGAGTGTCTTCTCCCAAATGGAATGATAGTGACTCTAGAATGCCTCCGTGAGGCCACCTTACTGACTATTAAACATGAACTCTTTAAAGAAGCAAGAAAATACCCTCTCTATCAGCTTCTTCAAGATGAATCTTCTTACATTTTTGTAAGTGTTACACAAGAAGCAGAAAGAGAAGAGTTTTTTGATGAAACACGGAGACTTTGTGACCTGCGACTTTTTCAGCCGTTTTTAAAAGTCATTGAACCAGTAGGTAACAGAGAAGAAAAGATTCTTAATAGAGAAATAGGTGAGATGATCTTTATTTAAACATAGCTAATCTGTTTAACTGGCTTCTTCTCTTCAAAATAGAAAACAAAGAGTTGAAAGGGGTGTTTGTCCCCTGTTATCAGTCAAAGTTTGTGTTCCCTAACTCTCAGTTGTTACATCGAATGTCTGAAGATGCTGATCATAGTAAAACCAACATTCATATGTGATTTAAACTTTTTTTGTGGTTCTGTTTGATTCACGTGTAAAGTATTTTTCTTACATATTTGTTGTATGTGGGTTAGAGGATATTTTTTGCATGTTTCTTACTAGCAGGATTGCATATTATTACAGAGCAAAGCCTGTTCTGTTGTTTGAGAAGTCAATCACCTTGTTTTGAAGTTTACAGAACTATAAACTCTAGATTTTACTGCGAATCTGAAATCACATTTGCAGTAGCACGTGTTTTAATACTGCTCTATCTTGCTTAGGAAGTAAAATTGTAGAAATGAGGTAGCCCACGCCCCTTCCAACAAAAAGAGCATGGAGAAGGGAGGGAAACAGTAGTTTATCACTTTCCTTTATCCATTGCAAAAGGAAACTAGAATGTATTTACTTCAGCATCTAAGTTAAGTATCTAAATTCAGACAGTACAAACATACCCGCTCCCATTTAGTTCCTAAGAGGTATACATTGCAGTGGTAGAGGCTTGTCGACTGGAAATACTTGTTCTGGGGTACTTCTAATTGTTAAATTATTTAGTTGTTATGAATGCATCACAAGTAAACTACTTCTGTTTTGTAAAGCTTACCCTGCTCAGGATTTAAGGAGAGCAGTAGCTAGATAACCATGCAACGGGACAGTTGAAAGTTTCCATTTGAACATTCATGCATAAATAATTATTTATGTGAGTAATCTCATTGAAGTAAATAGAATTCCATCTGAAACAAAGGATCTGAGAGTAGACTCTTATCACATGAATCTATGCCAAAAGCTAAGTTCATTATCTCTTTGAGTGCTTGTCACATTTTTAAACAGTGTAGTTCATCAAAACAATTGAATAGCTGTCTCGCAGTTGTAAGCAAAATTGATTATGGTCCTAAGAGTCACCAATAATCATTCCAGGGTTTTAGAAAAAAAAATTGGACATCACAGTTCCTCTGGTCTGTTTAGGAAACTTTGTGGTGACTTCAAAGAAAGTTTTTTACAGGTCCTTTTCCTCGAGGAGAAGCGATAGCTGAGAGTGGTGATTTTAGGCTAATCTTCGTTGTGACTTCTGATTGCACTTAACTTCAGAACTGATTTGTCCTTGAATGAAATAAACCAATTGTGTACACATAGAAACCAGTGGTTAACACAAATATTTCTTATTGTGTTTTGGTTAAAACATGCTTTTATCTGTCGTGGACAGAAGGAATCTTTAGCTTTCATTATCAGTCACAATTATTTCTGCATGCTTCTTCAATACTGCAGGTTTTGCTATTGGCATGCCTGTCTGTGAATTTGACATGGTTAAGGATCCAGAAGTACAAGATTTCAGAAGAAATATTCTTAATGTTTGTAAAGAAGCAGTGGATCTTCGAGATGCCAATGCTCCACATAGTAGAGCGTTGTATGTCTGTCCTCCAAATGTAGAGTCTTCACCTGAGCTACCCAAACATATATATAATAAACTAGATAAAGGTAAGATAAGTATTTATATAGAAACATAATTTTTTTTGTGATTGAAATCAGAGTACAGCTGGTGACTGCAGTAAATCACTGTTTCGCTTACTGTGTTTAGTGCACTCTAGCAATATCTGACACCTTAAGTTATTCAGAGTAACTTTCTTAATAGAGTGTAGGTTCAAATAGAAGACAATAACAATTAAAGATCACATTTTTTGCTATTGTAATTACCAAGTTATATTTCATGATTTAGTTAATAGATGTGATTGGTTTTTTAGTAGGCAGAAACAACTTGTTGGCTTTGCATTTATTTTTCTTTGACATTCAGAAATCAGGAATTAAATGGTGCGAAATCACTGAGTTATCTTGCAGTCTTCAAATATGGAACGGTTACTGCTGTTTTCTCGAAGACTGAAGAGTCATTGGTATTAGGTTACTTAAAATATTCTTAATCTTGAGGCATAGAAGAATTTACAGTAGAGTCAAAAATAAACTGAGCGTGCATACTTCCTTGCAGAAATTAAACCCTCTGTCAGTTTGGGCTATGAATCTTGTCTATATCTTGTTCATTACTGCTGTAAGCAGTTCTCTGTGATGGGAGGGGTTTTGGGGGGTTTTTTTTTGTTTTAAGGCTGTATTGAAAATGGTAGCCCTAACATTATTTTACATTTATTCTAGGGCAAATTATAGTGGTCATATGGGTAATAGTCTCACCAAACAATGATAAGCAGAAATACACGTTAAAAATCAATCATGACTGTGTGCCTGAGCAAGTTATTGCTGAAGCAATTAGGAAGAAAACACGAAGTATGTTGCTGTCATCTGAACAACTGAAACTTTGTGTCTTGGAGTACCAGGGCAAATATATTTTAAAAGTGTGTGGCTGTGATGAATACTTGTTAGAAAAATATCCGCTGAGCCAGTATAAGGTGAGTAGCATAATGAATTTATTTTGATATACACTAAAATAATCCAGATTTGTGAGGGAGGAACCAGTTTTATGACTGGCTTGCCTTTCCTGTATTTTGAATAATTTAAAGAAAGTAAAAGCATATGCACGTCTTAAACTAATTGGCCAATGCATGAGTGTGGTGTGCGTATTTGCCACTGTGTACCCTTCAAAAGCAAGAGGGAAAATATTTTTTCTTCTTTGAATGAAGTAGTTTACCTCTAACATTAGTGATAAATTGGTGGTAGGTACTTTCAGAAATATCCTAGATTTCTGATGGCAAGAGATGAGTTATGCTTGAATGGGATTAATGTAATGCAAAAGGAGATTCAATTGAGGCAACCATGGCTACTGTGAATCTTGTCGCTTCCCTCTTTAGTGGTGGAAAAAGTCAAAACAATTTTTCCTGCTGCTCTACATCTTTAATTTTTTTTTTTATCTTAAAGGTGTGATAAACTTCCAGTGATGCGTAAATCATTGTTAAATCTTCCTTGTGCTTGTCCAGCCTTCACTGCGTGGGTTTTGTTAGCGCTCTGAGTGTGAGACAGAACTGCTGACAAAACAGCATCTGAGCAGCCTGCTCTGCAGCAGACAACAATGTTACCCTGTAGATTTCCTGACAGACTGCTGCTGCTTCCTCTTTGAGGAGTGTATTGTTCTAATAAACAGCTTCCATTCCTTCGTCTAAAATGGTTGCACATTGCTCTGGATTGCAATGGGTGAGAAGGGGGCTGAGGAATCCTGAATAATGGGAAAAGCAGCTCTGTTCCTTGGGAGCTGGGGAACAAGTGCAGGCATAGACGAATAATTTCACATAGTCATCTTGAGAGCAAACACTAGACCTATTTGATCTAGCAGGGTTTCTTCAGAAGTATCTGCTATGCCTTTACTGTGCCACAAAAGAGCTTGCTAATTATGCTCCAGGGCTGGACCTGTCTTAACACATTGTATTTTGTGGTACTGCTGTCAGGCTAAAGGCCAGCACTCAGTCCTGAATGGACACCATGGAAGCTTACAGGTAGAGTCTGTTGGGAGCAGGACTGTGCGTAAGCACAGCTGAACCAAAAATGTGTCTGTCTGGCATTTGTCTTGTACTCTCTGCCTGTGACCGGGAGTACCAGTGTCCCCTGTGCTAGGCCTACACAGCAGACAAGTAGAGCCAGCATGCTGTGCAAAAGCAGCTCAGCTGCTTCCAGGAACAGCTGTAATCTGGAAGCAGTCTGCTTTGTTTGTGCTGCACTGCGCCAGAGCTAAGGGGCACTGCAAGAAACCTGACTTGTTATTTTGTCAGCTCTGTTCTGTCTCCAGTTCAGCCTTCCACCAGTGTGGATGGTATTCCTACCTAAATATCTGTATGAAGCACTACTGTGTGGTCATGCCCCGCAACATGTTTAAACTGTTGGATGTTATAAAAACTGTAAAGGGTGTGCATACAGGGACAATAAGCTCTTTAAATATGCCTTTACATTTACACTTTCCTGAATATTTTTATGTATAGATTACCGAGAGTAAATGCTTTGAAAACATACTAAATTTTAGGTTTTTTCTGTTGCAGTATATAAGAAGCTGCATAATGCTTGGTCGCATGCCCAATCTGATGCTCATGGCTAAGGAAAGCCTGTATACCCAGCTACCACTGGACACCTTTACAATGCCATCTTATTCCAGGCGTATCTCTACAGCTACACCCTACATGAATGGCGAAGCTACAGCCAAATCCCTCTGGACTATTAATAGCGCTCTCAGAATAAGAATCCTCTGTGCAACCTATGTAAATGTGAACATTAGAGACATAGACAAGGTAAGGCAAATACTGAAAGACATCATATATGGTTTTCAGCAACTCGTGGTTTCCCTCCTGAGTTTTCTGTTCTGTGTTATTTAATGTGTTAGAAAATCAGAACGCTTCGTTATTTAAATATAAGTACTCAATTCTAAAAAATACAGCCATGTTTTAGCATCTGAAAACTTTTGTACACTGCTTAAAAGGCATGAGTTGTATTTAGCTAAATATTCTGCTTGATAGGAGCAGAACTCATAGTTCACTTCAGCTGAGTATGTAATGGATAGAAGAAAACAACCCATGTTAGTATTTAATATTATGTCAGAGTGTGCTGCTATCTTTGTTTTTAAAAAGAGAGAATTGGGAAAATCAAGGAGGAAAGGCTGGTAGAGTTGAGTCCCACTGAAGTCATTGTACAAGCCTGGCTTTCCAGTTTTCTCAGAACTTGTTTGGGCTTTCACTGTAGCTTGACTTAGAGAATTGAAAATAAATTCTGGTTTTCTTTAGAGTTTATTTCCAGCTTATTATTGTATTTTTAAGGATTAGTTTTGCAATTAATGAGGAAAAAGTCCAAAACATTTTTTCTAGAAGGGTATGCTTATGTGCTCTGCTTCACACCTTACATGGGTGAATTTGAGGTGGGGGCTGTTCCGTTTTGGTTTTTTGCTTGACAAAGATTGAGGTTGGAATCATAGTGTGTGTTGGTAGCAGTGAAAAAAATTGTGTATGGTAACATTTCAAAGATAGTACTAATATTAACATTGTTTTCAGATCTATGTTAGAACAGGTATCTACCATGGAGGAGAACCTTTGTGTGACAATGTGAATACTCAAAGGGTACCTTGTTCCAATCCCAGGTAAGCCAAGTACTTGAACAACTCTAGAGAACCTGACTTCCAGGGCAACATAAACAATAGAACTGAAGGAGCAAAGGCTTGACTTAGCCGTTATTCAGGTAGAGCTCCTTGCCGCTAATCCTATATCTATAAATAGAATTAATTCATTCAAACATAAGTATTTTGTCTTGTTGCATATAATAGCATACCTTCTCTCTTAAGCAGACCTGTTTTACGTGTGGATTTGCAGTTGCCTCAAGCTCCAATAGAATTCCTTACTAATACTATGAAATCAGCATAGCTCTGGTTTTGGTTTTGACTGTGAATCAATAGCAGGTGTTCCAGTTGTGGGTTTAGATTTCACCTTCTGCATGAGGCAATGCGATGTAATTTAATGTGCAAATATGTTTTGGTGAGGTTACATAGTGTCTAGTAAAGCAGAACCCCTGGTATCATTTGCTAAAGTGGAAGTCACTGCCAGCTCTAGGCTGGCTATTTTCAGGAGATTTGACTTACTATTAATATGATCTGGAAAAATAATTCACATGATCTTTAAAGTGCCATTAGTGTGCAAAAAGAAGTTTTATATGAGCATATGTAAATATATTGAGAAAAAGTATATAAAAAGGTTGAATTTCTGCCCATAACTTTGACTAATAAGGAGGTGAGAAGTTTCAGCATCTGCTATATCATGTGTTCAGAAGTAATTCTTGCATTTTCTGTCTGACTTCATGTCTTTGAAAGTTTCAAATTGTATCTGTACATTTTCTAGTAATATGATTAGGTGTTGTAATTAGAGGACCAAATAATGTACGCACTTATTGAAAAATAGCCTCTCCCTCTGAGTTTCCCCAAAGAAAGCTATACTTGAACTGATAGTTTAACTGGTTTGGAGAGAAAATCTTCTTGGAAAGCTGGTGAAGCGTGTGGCTTGAAAACATGGATATAATTGGAGATCTGCACTATATGAAATTAACAGATATAAAAAGTGAATTGAAGTTTATCTGCCAATTTCTTCATTCTTAGAAGAGCTTGGACAGTTATCTACTTGTAAATCTCTGTTTTCAGTAGCCACAGACACATGGTAAAATTAATGCTGTCCTTAGAAGCTGCTGCCTCTTCCAACTGAGAAAATGCAGCATGGCAATCTGCTTAAGAAAATAAACTCTATTCAGAAGTTCCACTTCAAAAGCACGGTTCTACCAGTTGAGAGATAAAGCCTACTTAGAGAAGTTGATGAAAACAAAATGTGTATTCCTGTAGAACCAATCTGCGCTCTTATTACTGTGGTAAATAGAACAATATCTCAGTTAGGAATATTGCTTTGGATTTCTGTGTTGTAGTCCCATCTTGCAGTTGCCTTTTTATTTTCTAGCAGTTGAAATTTAGTTGAGTTCTGACAGCTGTGCCACATTTTTGTGCTTGCTGTTTTTCCCTGAAGTGAAAAATATTTCACAAGCTGAACCTTATATTAGCATAGTCCATAAGCAGATCTGTTATGTTTAGGTTATACCTCTGCTGACAGTTGCAGTCAGTAGGTGTGCAGGAGTGAAAGTGAATTAATCTGTTACTCAATTTGCGGGAATTGAACCTAGCATGACTTTTCAAACAGTGTTGGTGGTAGAAGGCTGAGAGGTTTCCTTTCCCAAAAAGAGTAGATGTGCTCAAATGCATATAGGAGGACCCGTCTTCAGTAAGAAAATGTACTCTTTATGCACATACACAGTTTAGGTAGGGATATTAAAAATGCTTTTTAGTCTAACTGTTAATTGAATGCAGTTGGCCCATGCTGTCCTTTAACCTAGTTTTATTCTGCTTTTTAAATCTTACAGATGGAATGAATGGCTCTTGTATGACATGTACATTCCTGATCTTCCACGTGCTGCTCGGCTCTGCCTTTCTATCTGTTCTGTTAAGGGCCGGAAGGGTGCTAAAGAGGTAAAATACTTCATGGCTTTAATACAGTAACAAGCAAGAGCTACTTAAATCAAGTTTGGAAAAATATTGCAGTATTTAAAAGTATTGGGTAAATGCTGTCCTGGCAATGAGTCTTATTCCAATGTTTGATTTGAGTCTTATTTTAATAAAGGTTTTTCTTTTCTTGTATCTAAATCAGACTGCCACTTTTTTGTAGTTAGAAATGAAGTATTTAACATGGAAAATACCTTATCTGTTCAATGCTGTAGTGCCTATACTGTACTGCCAAAGATCAGTGTTAGTCCTTTGAAATGCACATGCCTTTAAACTCAAGTTTTAAAACCTGTTAAGTTAGTTATCTATTAAAAAAGAGCAATATTTTTACTTGAATTTAGAGTTTACTTTAAAAGTAAATAAAATCTGTGCTGCTTTAGCATTTGATGCAATATCGCAAATAGTAACTTTTAAGAATCTACATATGACAACCTAATTCCAGCCAGTGGCATCATTAAATTCTGCGTTTGAGTGTGTGTCACAGATACTATGTAGTTTTTTGTCTACAACTAGGTTTATAAATCTTACAGAATCGTAGAATGACTTGTTGGAAGGGACCTTTGAAGGCCATCTAGTCCAACTTGTGTACCGTGCGCAGGGACATCTTTTGCCTATATCAAGTTGCAAAGCCCCACTCACCCTGACCTTAAACACTTCCACTCATAGAGTATCCACAGCTTCTCTGGGCAGCCTATTCCAGTGCCTCACTACTCTCATCCTAAAAAGGAAAAAAAAAAATGCTTATGTCAAATCAAAAACTGTTCTCTTTCAGTTTAGAACTGTTGCCCTTGGTACTGCCACTACAAGCCTTGGTAGAATGTCTCTATCTGTCAAAAAAACCCAAAACATTTATTTTGATGTGGGAGAAATGTTGTTATGTGTTTGCAAGTGTTTTAGTATAATTCTGTAAAATGACTGCTGTGACAGCCAGTCCTAGAAAAATATGGTACAGCTTCCACAATCTGCTTTCAGCTAATCTGGGAATGTCACAGCTTGGTCTGGGGTGAAAACGTTGTTTCTACTGACTCACTTGGCAGTAATTAACAGATAACACTGAAATATCATCTTCTAATCTCTTCAAGGAGCACTGTCCATTGGCTTGGGGAAATATAAATATGTTTGATTACACAGACACTCTTGTATCTGGGAAAATGGCTTTGAATCTTTGGGCAGTACCTCATGGGCTGGAGGATTTGTTGAATCCTATTGGTGTTACTGGATCAAATCCAAATAAGGTAAGTATTTGTGTAACAGTTTCCTCTTTACATTTTCAAAATACACTGTATTATAATTGGTATCATTCAACAGAAAAAGTAATTCAAATTCCCTTTATATAGGAAACTCCATGTTTAGAGCTGGAATTTGATTGGTTTAGCAATCCTGTAAAGTTTCCAGATATGACAGTGATCGAAGAACATGCCAATTGGACTATATCACGTGAACTGGGATTTAACTACACCTATGCAGGGCTGGTAAGGCAAACTCCCTTTCCAACATTAGCTACTAAAATACAAAAATATTACTTGTTTTACTCAGTATATTAGTGATAAAAAACCCTTTTTGTGTGTATCCTAATTAATTGTAAAAGCAAGAAATAAAATTATTTTGTTTTGTGCTTAGCAAAGTGAGTAATATATTGTCATTTCTTTATATTACCAGTAAACTGATGTAATGCTTCACTGACCAGCCAAAACACCTTAAAGAAAAACTGTCTCATTGTGCGAACTGTTAAGGCAATTTTGTCATTTTTATGTCACTAATTGAGATGTCTGAACTACCTAGTTTACCTTTTCAAAAGTTTTAATTCTCCTTCAGTGATACTGTTTGATTTTGTTGCAATTTCAGGTCTACAGGTAGGCTTTCTTTTATAACTTAAAGGTGCTTATAACTCTTGGCTGTCTTATTAATGAGCCACTTATGATGATAAGTATGGGGAATTCTAAGGGAATTAATTGGCATACACAAGTGTAGTCCATTATCTCTCCTCTCTTCCATGAAGAAATCTGCATATTGACACATTGGCTTTTTGGTGAGGTTTGGAGCTTTCTTAAAAGTATACTTTGGATGATTAAAGGAGAAAAAAAGGAAAGCAGTGAAGCTAATGCTGTGTATTTAAAAACAAGGCTGCAAAATTAGATGGTATGTTTCACATTGTCTTGTGGAGGCTGGTTCAAAGACTTGAGAGTTTCCCCAAGAGAGCTTTGTGGTCTGTGTGAAGAAGAGTCTCTGAGTAGAAAGTTTATACCAAAGAGTGTGTAGGTGTAAGTAAGCTTCCAGTTTAGGAATTCTGGTAATCTTTGTAACAGTTTCATCTCAACATCTTAAACAAAGGATTGTAGGCATTTGATTTCTCTTGATGCTCTTCAGGAAGTCCAACACAGAGTGGTGTATCTGCTTATGATATGTGTTGTGACTGAGTAGTGCTACAGGGCTATTCAATGTTGAAGGATCTAGCTTCTTGGTAAATACCATTCCTTAGCTGTAACACAGCCTATTACCTGGGCTTTATAAGTGCTCAACTCATTGTTTTCTTCCATCTGTAGGCAAAAATAGAAAATGGTGAGGAGAACAAGCTCTTGCTTCAGTGACAAACTAATGATCAACTTTAAACTTTGCAATTTGAAAAAAAAATCTGAGGTAGAATAAAGTCTCAAATTATGATATTTTCTTTTTTGTCATAATCCTTACAAAACAGTAGGAGATGGTTGTAGCAGTTAAATATGGAGAAAGCCTATTTATATCGAGTGGATAGGGAAACAGACTGTATGTGACTGCTTTGGTCTGTCGGTCTCATTATTCATGCTGCTTCCCTTTCAACCCTCCCTGTTGTCTGCAAAAATTCTGTTTTTACTTATCCTTTCTTCAGTTATATTTTGTTAAATGCTAGGTAAATTTGTACATTGCTGTTACCTCTTAGTATTGTATTTGTCCCCTTTAGCTTTTAATGTGTGGTATCTTCAGGTGTGAAGCCAAACTTCTGTGTTCAGGTACTCTGCATATTTATAGCTGTTTGTAATGTTAACTACATTTAAGGAGTTAAAAGGCAATGTATTGTTACTCATTCAAAAATCTGATACTGGATTACTGTGTAGCATTGGCCATTGGTAAAAAATGCTTGTCTGAAACAGTCAAAATAGCAAAGCAGTCACTGAGGTATCATTTCTGTGTAGGTGGTTTTTGTTGCAATAAAAAGAATGTAACTTTTTGTTTAACCTTGAAATGCATTACACTGCATTTAAAATCAGTTAATATGTACTTGTAAGAGATCATTTTTAGGTCCATTAGTATCTCAAATATGAAAGATTTCTCAAATATTACATCTAATTTACTGTCCCACAATTCATAGAATTTCAAGTTTTTGGTGTTGACCGCAACAGGATAAATGCATTTTCCTTCTGGGCTTGACCTAAACTATGATCTTTCTGACCCACTATGCAGGTACATTTTATACTTTTTTGACTTTCACTTGCTCTTTAGGGTGACTCCTTCAGAATCAAGATGAATATGTACAATTAATCACTTGTTCAGTATCAACTATTTGATCTTCTATTAGGAGGAGGGTGATTATGAAGTCATTTATCAATTAAATTCCTTACTGAATGTCTCTGGCTTTGCTACTTGATCTGTATCTGTTACCATAATATTTAAAAATGTGTTCTAGAAATTCTCTTGTACCACATAGAAAGTAGTCCTGAATAACTTCCCCCTGCTTTTAAGCCCAGTCTTTGTGCTTCAGAATGGTAATGAAAAAAAAACCATGTTGGGGCAGTAAGATCTTACGTTATCGCACCACTAACAGGGCAAGGTTCTAAAAATCCTGTGAGTTGGCTGAGTCATACCTTAATATTGGTAGATGTAAGCTTAAATACAGAATATTCTTGTCCCACTAATAGTAGTGAACCTATTATGAGAACACGTAATTTATGTAATTAAAGCTGAATGTAAAATAGAGAACTTTCAGTCTGACGTAGATATCATGGTAAAACCTGACAACTGTTTCTGTATTTGTACGTACTCTTAGAACACTGCTTCACCTTTCAAAGAGTGCCCCGGTCTTTCTGAAATTTCAAGTTCTTCAGCTTTTTTTTTTTTTTTTTTAATGATAGATGCATTGGAAAGACTCTTTAAAAGTCATGTAGGGAGTTCTGTTTCAAAGTAGTAGTTCAACCATTGGAAATTTTTGGCAACAAAACTGGCAGACAAAACCCAGTTCATTCTTATTGTCTTGTTTAACGTGCTTAGTAGAAGCTGCCTAGGGAAAGAGCAGAACAAGAGGTCAGATGCTGTGTTTCTACAGTTTAAACAATCTGAACTTGGAAGAGTCTCGATCTTATTCTTTTGCAGTAGTAGGTATTATATAGGTTTGATGTGAGTTCACTGTAAAAACACTGTTCAACTCTTGTAGAACTTTTGGTATAGCTTCATCTTAAGTGTCAAACTTATTTATTGCCATTGTATTTTATACTAAAGAAAATAATATGAGCTTCTTAAGATTTCTTTTTTTGCAGTGCAGTTCATTGCAGTTGAAACCTCAGATACTGCATCATTTCATATATTGCTTTGCAAAAAAACATCAAATGAACTAAGAAATGGAAAATATAGGAGAAAAATTGAACTTGGCACATGAACTATGAAGAATCAAGTAGTAATAGTTTCAGTACCTCTGCTATTGGTCTAAACTGGTTCTAATAAATGAAGTCCTAGATAAAATTAATTTTAGTGTGTACCAGTTCTGTTTTCTGTGCTCTTTGGGGAATAACTGATACTAATTCTCGTTAATGTTTTCCAGTCTTCCTGTTACTCAGGCTTTCCTACAATGTTCTACTTTTTATTTACTTGGCTTTATACCCCATATTCTGCTTTTTCAGTTCTGATTCTTTCCACTCCTTTTAGCAGACCAGTTTCATTTTGTGCTGCATTATGTTCATCGGATGTCCACTGCTACTATTTCCACACACAACTGATATAGTTGAAATGTAGCTGTTCTTGTCCCAGTAATGACTAAAAGCAGTTGTAGAAATCAAAGGCCTGATCTTTCATCTCTCTATTTTTTTTAAATTGTAAGTCCTCAGGTATAACAAAAGGAAATGACAAGATACAATAGCATGACATAGGCTGTAAGTGTTGCTATGTAGTTAAAATATTTTTCTTCATGTATGTTTTATGACAATAGGAAATGTGTGAAAGGTTAACGGACTGCTTTCTCTCTGCAGAGTAACAGGATAGCTAGAGATAATGAACTAAGAGAAAGTGACAAGGAGCAACTGCGAGCCATATGTACACGAGATCCTTTGTCTGAAATTACTGAGCAAGAGAAGGACTTTCTCTGGAGCCACAGGTATTGATAAAGCAAAGAAAAACTCTGGTCCAAGTCAAACTTCACCCCATTCACTCCGAATTTGTCACGATTATGTTGGGTTTTGCTCCATTTCCTTATTCTATATTGCTGTGGGTTAAGAAAAGGCTTTAAAGCCTTCTGCATTGTATGTTTTGATGCATAAGCCCATGGAAAAATAAGCTTTTGAATTGGTTTACTTTTTACCCATGACTGCAGCCTTACCTTCATGCATGGATCCTGACACCACCTTATGGTATCAGTCAGGTTCTGCAAACAATGGAAGAAAGTGCAATACTGAAGGGACATAGTAGATGGTTATTGAAGCAAAAATGACATTGTGTACATATAACTCTTTCTGTTTCACAGACACTATTGTGTGAATACTCCAGAAATTCTGCCCAAATTACTTTTGTCTGTTAAATGGAATTCTAGAGATGAAGTGGCCCAGGTAAGAGATAGCACTGAATTAATTTTAAATTTTGAAGAAACTTTAAAATATGCTATTTGAAAGAAAGCTTCTGAAAGTTAAAAACATTGTGTATATAATACATTGGCAACTCGAATCTTTTAAGTTTTCATTCAATATAATTAACTGATTAGTCTGGTCTATAGTTTTTTGTTCAGTCTGAGTGTTAATATTTCCTCTTGGTGGCATTACTTGATTCCTTGTTATGTTGCTGATTTGTCAATTACAGTTAAATGCAAAGTTTCATTTTGATTCTTTTTATAGTGGATAAAATAACGAAGTCAGCTTGCAAATAATATGAAATTGTTTATTGAGAGAGGACTGACAAGTAAACAGCTTCTGTTCAGATGCTGTTTGTGTCTGATTGATACCTTCTAATGTGTATTACAACTTGTTCCTAATCAATGCAAATGTGTAACGTGCTTGGACTTCTTGTCCACAGATGTACTGTTTGGTAAAAGATTGGCCTCCAATCAAGCCAGAGCAAGCAATGGAGCTTTTGGACTGTAATTATCCAGATCCAATGGTGCGAGCTTTTGCAGTTCGGTGTCTAGAGAAGTACTTGACAGATGACAAATTGTCTCAGTACTTAATCCAGCTGGTACAGGTACATAACATTTTGTTGTACTTGATGTGTATAGTTGATCACAGAGGCTTGAAAACCAACAAATGTTAAGATGATGTGAAAAAGAGGTCATCAAAAGTATCTGTTTACATTGCAGATTATTTAGTGGGAGGAGATGAAATGTAGTTCATTTTCTGTAGTGCTGTGGTTTTGATTGTTGATATTAAATGCCAGAATTTTGCAGAGATGCAGAACTGTTCTGCCAGCGGGAACAGGCAGCTATTTCAGCTGTCCTAACATATGGGAAAGTATGAGCAGAAGAATCTTAAAATTTCGAGCAAGTTGAGGCTAAAATATCTGGTAACTGCAAAGGAAGCATCAGATGGTCAGTTTCTGAAATAAAGACAGCCAGTGCACTGTTAGGAGATATTGTTCAAATCCTAACATGTGCAAATACTAATAGCAATCAGTCATTTTACAAAATTTGAAGTAAAACATAGCTTTTTATTTAACTGCCTTTAATCTGTATGTTCTTCATAGAAGTAATAACTGCAGCTGATACATTGATTTCTTCTTATCCTTAACTAGGTTCTGAAATATGAGCAGTATTTAGATAATCAGCTTGTGAGATTTCTACTCAAGAAGGCACTCACCAATCAAAGAATAGGACACTTCTTCTTTTGGCATTTAAAGTAAGCCTAATATCATGTTAAGGGGTGGTGGGATTCCTGTTAGTTGTAAGCAATTAGTTGTTCCAAAGGCTTGGCATACTAAAGGCCCTTTTCTAGGAAAATATTACCACTTAAGAGAAAGTTTGTTTTATATTGGTTAAGAGTTTGAATGCGTAGATTGGTAACAGAAACCATCCCTTGCAGTTTCAAAAGCTTCTTAATAATAGGTACTTTAGTCTTGTACTTCATTTTGTCTAATGATCATTATTCTAAGAGCAGGATAGTCTTGACTAAGATTGCTGGATGCCTCTTGTATGGTTATCTGTTTACATCTTTTACAGATGTCTGCTGTTTGAAATTTATTTTGAATGCCAGATCCCCCATCAGTCCTTTCCAGAGAATTTTGAAAATAGTCGAGGCTTAAGGAAGGCCACCCAATATGACCAGATAAGGCTTTGAAAAATAACTGTTCACACAAGCTTATTGTAGATTTTGTAGAGCTTAATAACAGAAATATCTTGGTATTCTTCTTTACAAAGTATAACATTGGCTTTTGTAATTCCTGGTGTTGAGAAAGCTGAGCATAAATCAGTGTACAACATACTGGGTTGTAGCTAGATCTCCCCAGAAAATGCTGGTCGAAGATAGTATGATCAGACATAGAAATAGTATCGAGGAATTGTCATTGTGCTTTCAGTTTCCTGCTTTCCTTGGTAGTCATCAAGGAAATTGGAATAAGTTGCCTCAATAACTTGTTTGAGGGGGATGTATTTTAGGACTATGTAAGCATTGAGAGTGGGTAAGAACAAGGAAACCAGAGGGGGCAGAGCCTGGAATTGGCCAAATGAGACAAGGAGGAAATGAATCGGGTTAGCTTTGCTCTCAGAAGAAATCTGGAACTTGAATTGAAAGCTTGAGGTTTACTACAGAGTTTCTCTGAAGCATAGATTTTGAATAAAGGCCAGGGTTGAAAAAAGACAGCGTGGAGCAAGAAGAAATGGGCAAAAAGCCTGTAAACTCTGTGCTGAATGAGTTGTAAAGGGTACTAAAGTCTGATCAGTCCAGTCAAAATGAGATGAGTTGTGGGAGGTCAACACAAGGTATTTACCTGAAAAGAAGGATCCATAAGTAGCACTCGAAGATGTTACAGGTATAGCTTCATTTCTGGCACCTTTAAATGGTGTTGTGTTTAAGCTATAACTGTTCTTCCTCTCTGTGTAGGTCTGAAATGCACAATAAAACTGTAAGTCAGAGGTTTGGTTTACTTCTGGAGTCCTATTGTCGAGCGTGTGGAATGTACCTAAAGCATCTGAGCAGGCAGGTGGAGGCTATGGAGAAGCTGATTAACCTCACAGATATTCTCAAGCAGGAAAAAAAAGATGAGACCCAGAAGGTATTACAAGCTGTCCATGTACTGTTGAGTCGATTGCTGTTGAGTCACAGGAATTACTTACTGTGTTTAATTTTATTAACTAAAGTATAAATGCTAATTTCAGTAGACAGTATGTTATCCTAGGAGCTGTAATATTTTCTGTGTGCATCGCCATTGTCTTCCTCTTAAGTCAATAGCACTAAAGTTAAGGGTTTCAATTTGTGTAACATGTGGCTAAGTGGAGTTGCTTATGTTGGAAATGCGCAAAACCATGCTTTAAAAGCAAAGCTAAAATCTGATACTTACCTTCATGTGTGTTCTCAAATATGAATGTGATTATTTATCAGGTACAGATGAAGTTTCTTGTTGAACAAATGAGACGACCAGATTTTATGGATGCTTTACAAGGTTTTATCTCTCCTCTTAATCCTGCGCATCAACTGGGAAATCTTCGGTATTGCCTTCAATTTTTAAGTTTGTCTAGATATTTAAGTAAAAGCTTAGCAATGTTCACATGAACAGTGTTAAGGTTAAATGTTAACATACTAAATGTTAGTAACTTCAAAGTTAACTGAGTGTAATTTGTAGCACAGTAATTTATAAAGAGTGAAGTAGTTTCAGTCTAACAAATAAAGGGGCAACAGGACAGTTAGCTGTTCCTTTAAGGTGATGGGAACTGCAGTGCTTTTTCTATTTATAAGGAATAGCATACTGCCAAAGGAAATTATGATATAGCCAGATTTTCTGTTGTGCTTAGCAAATGGTTAACAGTGCACTTACTAACTGAAGTCTGAAGCTGAAAGTGAAAGTGGTTGATTGTTGATTACTAGTTTGATACTAGTTCAAAGAGTTTGCAGAAAACGGTAGTATCACAGAAACGTGGTATGGGAATCAAATTGTACCTATTTCATAGAATCCTTGTCTCTCTTCTAGGCTTGAGGAGTGCAGGATAATGTCATCTGCAAAAAGGCCCCTGTGGTTGAACTGGGAAAACCCAGATATTATGTCTGAACTGTTATTTCAGAACAATGAGATAATCTTTAAGAACGGAGATGGTAAGGAAAAATAAGTATCATCCGAAAGTTACATATCTGTTTTCATAACCTATTGTTTAATATTTTTTCTAAGCATGTACAATACATATATTGAAAAAAAACCCTTAAAAATAATCTGAGCGAAGCAATCTTCCAGAAATATTAAGCATGCACACATATTTATCTGTCTCAGTCGTCTACAGATTTTGTATGTTCTAAGATGCTGTGTCTGAAGTGGAATGCGATACCATCTAATACTTTGGGTTTTTTACTTCGTAATGTCTCCAGGATATTACAGATGTCAAATCTGTAATTCCATTGTCATGTATTTAGTGTATATTTTTAAACAACACTGAAATCACAACCACAAATTTATCTTCATTCTCAGATATTTAAAATCTGCTTTTCTCAGAGAACAAAATCTACACTGAACTATGCAGTCCTCATTTCCCTTAAACATACTTTTTGCGAGAAAAGTAAAATATGATGTAGCAAATTGTTCTGGTGTTACAAAAGTTGCAGTCTCTGTTTTTGACTATTTCAGACTTGCGTCAGGACATGCTGACACTTCAGATAATTAGAATTATGGAAAACATCTGGCAAAATCAGGGTCTTGATCTTCGGTAAGCATTAGAGGACTTTCTCAAGCCATATTGTCCTTAATGGGGTTTGCATTGGTTTGTTGACAGAGGTTGCTTCTGTTCTCCCAAGGGTAATAAATTAAATGCTATAAGCAGGCATGTTTGTGCATGTTAGAGCAGTTTTTAATTTTTTTGATAATCTTCAGTTAACTAAACTACTGGATTCTGTAAAAATAAGCTCATATTTGGAAAATACTTGAGTCACATTTAAGAGGGTATGAGGTTTCGTACATACCAGGAGTGGCTACAAGAGCTAACGCACACTAGCCACACACTGCTCTACTGGTAGTATCTGTAGGGTTTGCTTTGAACAAGCTGCCAAACTTGCAGCCCTGTTAAGCAGTGACTCTTCGTAGTCAGTATCTTCGTTTCAGTACACAAAGTAGGTATTACCTGGTCAGATATGCATGCAGCTTTTCCGCCTCTGAATAGTCTGTGGGTACAGGAGCTTCCATTCAGTGTAAACTATTCTTCTGGAAGACTGGTGGTATACAGGTTACACTTCCAAATAGGTGTTTGCTGTATGGTACATTGTTAGGCAATGGTGTAACAGAGCTGCCTCTACGCTGTCAAACCAAGTATGTTATTTGCACCCGCAGTTGTCACTTCGTCATCATCTAGATGAAAGGACCTGTTGGTCTACCTCATCTCACATGCATGTGGGCCACTATTTTGTCTGTAGTACTGTAATGAGTGACAGAATTATGGCTTTGTCCAAGAATGTTTGGTTTGCAGAGTTACAGTTCACAGTACCCGTGTCTTGAAGAGTAGGCAGCTGTGGAGATGTGCAAAAATAATCCCCTCTCACCTCTTGCCACCATTCTTCTTAAAGAGGCAGCATGGAGCTTTAGAAGAGAAGTTAAATAGGTATGGTGTGACAGGGTGATTTTTAAAATAAAAGACTGAAATGAGCATGCAAGGTGAGGTAGCTGATGGACTCTGAATCTTTAGCCAGCTACAGATTACACTAGTGGACAGAGAAAATCTTTTGAGGATCTAGGAATAGTAGCTCATACTGCTAAGGCCATTAAACTGTGTGTCTCTAGGGTACAGAAAGTATAACAGTCCAAAGCTTATGCCGCATCCTTAAGAAAATAAGAGGAAATGGCCACAAGTTGCACCAGGGGAGGTTTAGACTAGACATTAGGAAGAATTTCTTTACTGAAAGAGTGGTCAAGGATTGGAACAGGCTGCCCAGGGAGGTCGTGGAGTCATCATCTCTGGATGAGTTTCTTAGGGACATGGTTTAGTAAGGAGACAGGCACGGTTGGACTCGGTGATCTCAGAGGTCTCTTCCAACCTAGTGATTCTATGATTCTATGAAAATAGATGGATCTTGCTGGTTTTGTTTGACCTCCAAATCGGACTTTTATCTAAAAGTACAAGTATAGATAAATAGATAAAAATATACTTTTAGTACCTGCAAATAAAGTGCTGTTAATCCAGAGTGGAGAAGCCCACCTCCACAGCAACACCAGCAGTCAATCTCTGCCACTGGCTGTGCTTTGCACTGGCATTCCATAAGTTCTTCCGTTGAATGCTGTGATTGTTTTTTCTGGGTTTTTACCATGGCATCACAAAAAAACTTTTGATACTCCAGTGTTCCTAGAGGGCTGTTTGATTCTGTAGGTGTGACACACTCAAAATGGAACCTTGGGAGAGAAAAGGGCTGCTTTTTCAGGTACACAGCCCTCTCCCCCAGATCTTTTAACAGAGGATGTTAAACATGGTAATGTCTGTGTTTCTTTCAGTCCTTAGTTAAAATACTGGTTTTCACTTTGTTTTCTCAGATAAACTGTCTCAAACACAAAAGAAGTAATAGACTTTGGGGGAGGGCGAGGAAGGAGACCTGTGAAAGAAGAGTGTGCAAGAGGAATTGATTGTAAAGTTGATTTACTGGTTGTGAAGAGAAAAATGGGCTACTTTGGTTCTCACATACAGATTACAAAAAAAGTGATTTATGATGATCTTTAAAGAGTCTATGATTAAAACATCTGTTTACAGTTACTCATTATCATCTGGATAAATTGTAATGTTGCTGATGGTAGTTCCAGTTACAATTTTGTAATCTGTTCGAGTGCTATTCAGGAGCTTGTTTTGAAGATCCCATGCTGGTTTTACAAACAATATTACCTGCTGCTTGTTTGTAGTAAACCGTGAAATCCTAACATTCGTTTTTACTTAAATTCTCTCTGTAGTACTTTGCTTTGAATGTAATTGAATAGATCTTATTAAATCATCCTGAATGCCTTTTTAAGGGTTTTTTCAGTGGATTCCCCAAGGCCTCCAAGAACATGTTAATAAAACTTTGCTGTAACCTTTTGTCCTAATATAAAAGGGGACATTGCTTAGCAGACACAGTGGTGTTGGGCTGACAGTTGGACTTAATGATCTTGGAGGTCTTTTTCAACCTTAATGATTCTTTGCTGCTTGGAGAACTGAAAAACTACTTTGGTGAATACAGTGGCTGGCATTTTACTGTACTAATACCTGGTACATTTTTTCCTAGACTAATGGTAATAAACCTATAAAACATTAAAAAAAGATTTTCAGATGACACTTACCTGTTATGGTTTATCAAATGTGCCTATTGCTTGCTGAATTAAAACTTCATTCTGTGAAAAATACCCCAAACCCTTCATCTTTCAGGATGTTGCCTTATGGTTGTTTATCTATTGGTGACTGTGTGGGACTCATCGAGGTAGTGAGGAGCTCTCATACGATCATGCAGATTCAGTGTAAAGGAGGCTTAAAAGGAGCATTGCAGTTCAACAGCCATACATTGCATCAGTGGCTCAAGGACAAGAACAAAGGAGAAATGTGAGATTTCCTGTTGCTTGTTTTTCCTTGTTCATGAGCTCTTTTTGTTTGCCTGTTATTCCTGCCTACAGCTCTTCTAATGAGTGGTTGTGTGACTTCTCAACAGTAAAGCAAATTGGGGGTAAAACTGTGTCAATATGGCTTAAGTCTGTATTTCAACAGAAGCTTATCAAAACGAAAACCACTGGCCTTCAAAAGAAGGGACACTCACTCTAATAGCTAATTTACTATTCTGTGATCTAACTGTAAGTGCTTCTGTTTTCAGAATATGCTGAATTTCTTCCTGACTTTGATAAAGTCCAAGAACTCTGCTTCATTGAGAGATGAAAGCAGAAGTTGGTTCCTCCTTTATGGGGAGGGAAAAAAAACCTGCACTTTTGTATGAGGAGAATAACTGTAGGAAAATATCTCCTTTGTTTTCAATAGGTATGATGCAGCTATTGACTTGTTTACACGTTCTTGTGCTGGCTACTGTGTGGCTACCTTTATACTAGGCATTGGTGATCGCCACAATAGTAACATCATGGTAAAAGATGATGGACAGGTAAGATAGGTCTGAATTATAAGTAAATGAACATCTGAATTATAAGTAAATGATCAATATTATTATGGCATCATTTAAACAAGGAATTACTAATCTTAAAGTACCTTTCTGTTTTTCCAAGCTGTTTCACATTGACTTTGGGCACTTCCTCGATCACAAGAAGAAAAAATTTGGTTATAAAAGAGAACGTGTACCATTTGTCTTAACACAAGACTTTTTGATAGTGATTAGTAAAGGAGCTCAAGAATGTACCAAAACAAGGGAGTTTGAAAGGTGAGCCTTTTTTTAAGTGTTTAACTTACAGAGTATTTTGTACCTAAAACATGCTTCACTACTGGTGACCATTAATAATTGGACCTTTTCACTGGAAAACAGCTTTTTAATTGACTTGCAGTGGGTGTGTTGTAAATCTTCAGTTGAAGATCAGCCATCCACTTGTAAATCAGTAGGTGAGCTTGGTGCTTACAGGGTCTTTGGTTCATGAAACCTCACTTTAACTTTGCAGGGTCAGCACATATGTATAAAGATAGATTTTTAAATATCTGATTTTTTTATTTAACACTTGAAACAAAATCCCCTTGGGATTGCATAACTGCAGTAACTGAAAATTCTTAAACGTCAAGTGTAATGCACATCAGATCCTTGCTGGTCCCTCATCAGTATTTGTGTCTCCTATAGCTGCTGTGGTATTGGCTTTTCAGCTGGCCCGTGTGATTTGTGACATTCTGCAGAACGTGCTAAGAAAGGAGATCTTTACATAAATAAATAAATTCTGTTGCTGTAGCTGCTCCTAATATCTGTCTTTCCAGAGGTACAGTCTATGAGAGGTTTCAATTTTAATCTTAATTCATTATGTTGCAGGGAGGGAAGGCAGATACTGTCTGTCTGAATGCTGCAGTGAAGTTTTTTTGCATTTTTTTTTTTTTCTTAACTAGGCTTAAATTAGTTATTTCAACATAAACAGGCATTTCTCACCCACTGTTGTGATACAACAAATGCTCGTGTCTTCAATGCGTTCTCCAGAGTGTCTAAGGAGCAACAGCTAGTGCCCTCACAGAACTACAGGAGAGAGCTACATCTCTGGTGATAATCAGAAAAGCACTGTTTGCAGCAGTGGGACAGGATATGTGCTTTGAAAACTGAAATGTCAATAGCAATGACTAAAATAAACTTGTGGGGAACGTTTGCATGTATTGCAAGTAAGATTTAAGGCTAGATAGTTGTCTTCAGATTTGTCTGACCACTACTGATTTTTACAGAAATGAAGATAAGGATTTTTCTTAGCAACACTATGGTGTTCTTACTAGACTAAGGCTGTGCAATTATCTGAAAACTGTTTTGGAGGTGAGAAGTAATGCCTCTAATGGGGAAATACACCTTTTTTTTTTTTTTTTTTTTTCTCCTGTCTTTTTCCAGGTTTCAGGAGATGTGTTATAAGGCTTATCTAGCAATTCGCCAGCATGCCAATCTCTTCATAAATCTTTTCTCCATGATGCTTGGCTCAGGAATGCCAGAACTGCAGTCCTTTGACGATATTGCGTACATTCGAAAGACCCTTGCATTGGACAAAACTGAGCAGGAAGCTCTTGAGTACTTCATGAAGCAAATGAATGATGCTCACCATGGCGGATGGACGACAAAAATGGACTGGATCTTCCACACAATAAAACAACATGCTTTGAACTGAAATGAGAGCAAAGAAAACAAGAACTGATAGCCCACTTTGTGGATACTGCACTGTTAATACCCATTAGTAGCAAAGACTGGTTGCATAGGAATTGCACAAACCACAAACAACGTGAGAATTCATGGCAAGAAACTGTCAGAAAAAAATGTAAAACAGGGTTTCAGGTAGCACTAAAATTGTATACTTCAAAAATTAAGCTTTAGTATGATGTGTGACTTCATGTTATGCCTTAAGCCCACAAAGGTAAACTTGGAAGAATGTTTCCTTTTTTCCATTTGATAGGAGAAGTTAGAAGGAAAAAGAAAATAGTGCTAGCATGAACACAGAGTCCGTCACATATTACCTTAGATCTGGTACAGCAGGTAGGGACTATGCTGGGTTGAGAAGAAAGGCAATTCAAATGATAGCAAATATTTAAATGCAGCATAGTTTGAAGGGAAGGCGTTTTAAGCTCAAAGATCTAAAAACAATAGTGAGAGGACAGTGCCTTTTAAATGTGCTCAGAGGCATTAACATTTACGGGGTTTAGATGACACTTTGATTTCTGAGTCTGTCACCTGCACAGTTTCTGAAAGCAGTAGGGAATAGATAGGCCCATTCAGTATGGTGTTTCTTCTGCTCAGTATTTCTAGGGGTGCAATTCATACCTTCACAAAGAAACTTCCCATCATCCCCAAAACCTGACTAAGCTGGAAATTGAATGGTCAGAATTGGGTTTAGTGCAACAGAGAATTGTAGTGTTCATCTTAGGTTTGCTTTAATCTAACTTGAACTGAATAGATTTTTTTCATACATGTTTTCCAGAACCTAAAGAAAGGTGAGTTATTAAAATTATTGAAAGATTATTTTTTTATAAAGGCTATTTATATAATAGGAACTATTATTAATATATATTCTTTATTTACATGATTTGTCCAATATTCACTCTTTTAATTTTGCAGCCCAATTCTATCTGTCCAAGACTCCCGTTTCCATTAATGTCACTGAAGGTGACCAGCTATACTCCTAGGACCAAATTCAACCCTGGTGAAAGAGGACACAAGTACCATTGAAGTAGTGGGAGATGCGCCCACTAATTGCCAGAGGTGAACTTGGCCTAAGTCTCTTCAAAAGTTTTTGGGCATCGCTCTTCAAGTAACTGAAGAGAGATGCTGGCTATTCAAGGAACATTTGTTTAAACCCTCAATCTCTGGGTCCACCATTTCTCATTTTTCTTCCTCCTTTGGAAGTGGTTGTTTAATCCAGTAACAAATACATCAGAAATAGCAATTTAGATTTTCAATATGATCGATAATAAGCAGTTCAACATACAGCAGATACATTGGCTAGCTCAAAGCATGTGGAGTTACCAAACATTTTATAGCTTTGTCTTTTGTGTGTGTGCGTGTAATATATATTTGTAAATCTAGTTGTTGTCCTCTAACACAATTATGATGCGTGCAATCAGTTAAATTGGCACCACTTTTTAAATCTGTTGAGAGTACTGAGGATTTCAGATTGCCCTTACGAACAATTTCAGGTAGGACTGTTTTTCTAAATATTAAACAGTTTTTCTAACTAGTGAAGCCCATGATTCTGAGGGTGACGTTCACCCTGATGTATTAAACTTGTTAGATTGGCAGCACTTGGAGTGAATTCTGGAGGTATGGGGCTTTCAAGGGGTTCAACTCATACACTTGCAAACACGCACCAAGGTGCCACTCAAAGTGCAATACCACTTGTAATATAAAATATGCTGACAGCTGGTGTTAGATTAGAATATAAGTATATAAATAAACTGTACTTTGTGCAGGCTGTACTGATGAAGTTATGAGTGGTTGGCTTCATTTAGCAAAATCTAATATATTAAAAATGTGCAATCAGTTACATTGTGAAAGGCTTTGGGGATTGTAAAGCCAAGACTTTGGTCATTCAAGACACTTTCATGGTCAAGATCCTGCAGTCGATTACTGCATTTGATCTTGTTGAGGGAAGCCTGGTTTTGTGAAAACTACAGAAGTTCCAATAGTATGGGGAATGTGAAGTTTCGTTTTCTTAGTTCTACTAAATGTTTTGGAGTAATCCAATAGACCTCCCATTACTCTTTTTATAGACTGTTACATTTTCCTTTTTGTTCATATGGATATTTTAACTCCTGCTAACCTTGGTTATATACTTAATAGAGCAAAATTGCCCTCTGTGTATTATTTTGCAGTCCACACACTCTAATGCTTTAGCTCTTTCAAACCATGGCGTAGTTTCAGTTTAAATTTGGTTCACAAAATCTGAAACCCTGTTGGCTGTGACTCTTATTTGAGTAGAATTTGCACAGATGTCACATTAGGTGCTATATTATCCTTATTTATCTGGTATTGAAACAATGCTTTACCTCGTTTATCTGAAAGATGGTCAGCCTTTTCCAGCCTGGCTGAAAAGATGAGCTCAAATTTATTGGATATTATGAGCCTAACTTGTACTTTGCCCCTTCTTAGCCATTTACTTCTGTAAATATGAGTATAAATGTCTTTCAGTTCAAGCATGCAGTACTCTACACCCTTTTTGCACAAACAGAAAGGTGTGAGGACTTAAGCTCTGTTTCTAAAAGTTACTGCAACCAAATGCTGTGTACAAGCTGTAGAAGTTCTTCTGAACACTAAATAGTGAAAGAAAGAAAACTTCATAGTGATACAGTCGTAATATGGTTTGGGATAATTATAGCGTTAAAAAAAAAAAAAGTAGGAAAAGCTCGTGGGCTTTAAGCAGTTTTTCTGACCGTAACAGGGATGTGCATTTGAAAAACATTCTACCAGTGTTTCAGGAAAATGCTTTTTTTTAAGTTTCAGAGCATTCAACCCTGATTACCTTATCCTGTTGTGCTGGTTTTGTGCTGATATAACTTCACTGAAGATAGTGGAGGTACTGTTCACTTACATTGGTGTAGATGAGAGGATGTCGTCTGTTCTCAGCATCAGAAATGGGATCTGCTTACAGACTGTGAAAGCACCTGTAACTGAGCGCTACATTTGTACAGAGAATGCTTGGAATTTGGATTTTTGTTTTTTAACTGTTTCCATTTCATGGAGATTTTTAAATGTTCCCTTTATTCTGAGTCAGCTGCACAAACACTACGTAGCTTATTTTGAGGTTGGAATGAATCTGAACACCTTGCTCCTACAGAACTTCGTAGTAGGGCTACCAGAGTGAGGAGCCCAGGACTGGGCCATATGTTTTATTACAAAGCATTAGGAAATGGTGATTTAGTGAAATACAAATTTAAAACCAGTAACTTTTTCAACTGTGAAACTAAGTTTGTTTTAATGACAGAACAGGCTGCTGCTGCTGCTTAGTTTTTCTTAAAAAATATACTTTGCTTTCCTTGAGGTAGCAGAAAAAGCACCTGTACTGACTTCACATATGCACGCTTTTCTGTTCTGAAGGGGTGCATTATTGATTTTTCATAGGTGAAACAGACTTTCAGTATAATTTTTTTTAAAAACTTTTAAAAGCATTTAAATAAAACCAAAATTGTTAGTGGTTTGGCATCTTATGGAGAAGACATAAGCCTTCATATTAAGGGCAATATAGAAATTACCAAGCTTGTAGAGAACTTTATATGTGATGACCCTGCTGTTGGTGGTTTGGAGGGTGGGTTTTGGTTGTTTGGTTTTTTTTTTTCCAACTTTTCCTTTTTATGTAAAATATTAAATGCCCTTTAGCAGTCAGTAGCCCATATTTGTAGACAATTCGAAGGTATTTTCTTTGCTTTGTCATTTTATAACTGGCATGTTCCAATGTCTGTTCTTAATAATAATTGTGAATTCCTCCTGTTTTGCATGTCTGTACAGGTTGCAGACCTGGGCTGGACCCATTCAAAAAACAATTATCAGAAAAGCCACTTGAAATTACTATCGTTGATGTCTTTGACATCTTGAAAATGCTTCAAGTTAATGAAAATGGTGTGGTATTACAGAAAGAATTGTAACTTGCTGCTTCTAAGATTTTTTTTTTTTTTTAAGCTTTGTTCTCTTGTTTTAGTTTTACTTGAATGGAAGAACCACCACACTTGTTTTTTTAAATACTAAATAGCTGTGGATGTTGTTGCAGATTGTTGAATCCCAATTTAATTTTGCAATACATGTTTCATACAAATAATGAATTTGTATCTTTTTTTTCATGCAGAAAGTTGTCTCAGTTTAGGTAAGGCTCTATCTGTCCAAAATGATGTGTAGCTTGCCACCTCTGCAGCTGGAGTGGGTCTTTATTTTGTAGGGTTTTAGTTTCATTTTATGTTTTACATCTGTGCTAGTGAAAGGAAGCCAACTGGAAAATGGATATAGAAGTTCTGTCTTCATACACTAACCAAATCTGTAGGTGCTCTGGTCTTAGGAAAGTCCCAATTTCACTTTATGCTGATTTAACACTGACTTCATCAGAATAACTCTGGATTCACAACAGCACATGAAAGCAGAATTAGACTAGATGTATATTGAATGTCCCAGGTTACTTATTCATATGATTCAGTATGAAAGGTGTTCTTTTAATGAGAGGAATGCTTACTAGCAGCCCAGTTAAACACTTGACAATTTTACTTTGAAATAGTGTTTAACTAGCTTTTTCAGCTCTCCAGTTCACAACTTCTGTAGTCTGGTCTACAGTTACTATCATTCTTGAGACTTCCAGGATTTTTATTGTTTGCTAACTTAAATGTTTCCTCTTTCTGTTCTTTCATAGTGTAAAGACTTGTTGAACCCACACTCAAGAAAAATAGTTGTTCTTAAATTGCAGTGTAGTATTCTTGACTTCTGAGCTTTAGGGAACAGCAAGTATGTGGTCTTAACTGTGTTAGCACTCCTGACTCTAAGCCAGAGGTGGATCACTGTGTCCCTATCTCTTCCCTACTGCCTCCAGCACCCACTCTCCCCGAAAAAGGGATATGCCCATAGCATAAGTACAACATAAAATATAATTGAAGCAATGTGGTGCCTGTAATTTGAAGCTGGTGTCCCCACTGGTTTGTATAAATGTCTTAAGTGTCCTTACTGTCACTTATTTATGTGCCGCAATATTCCTTTTTGCTTAAAGAATGCCCAAAATGCACATACTCAATCTTGACTCTTTCTGAAATTCTAGTGTCAATTCCCTAGTTGCTATTAACCTGGTTTAGGAATCATTTAGTTCAGTGTAACTGCATCCGTTTTGTTAGGAACTTGTTCCAGTGTTAAATTAAACACAGTTAAACCTGACCTAATTATATTGCTGAAGTTACAGAAAGCCTAAATCAAGCAGAAGCTGTTTATCCTGAGGATCTTATATCTGCTGTAGTCTGGTTAATCCATAAGAGCCAAAACATGGGTGTTCATAGCTGCAGTCTTGCAATCTCATTCTGTTTTGTTTATTTGGTTTAAGTACATTTAATCTATTCCCAGGTTTTGTTTGATAGTGTTCTATATCCTGAATTACCAACTTATCCAGGCTGTTTCATTCAGGGCAGAGGAAAGGAGAGGAGGAGAGAGAGGTGAATCCTCCTCTTTCTTGACGTACAGCCACTGTGGTCTAAATTTTTCATCTTCTTTTGTGAATTTTCTGGAGAGATGTATATAATTCATAATCTGGAAGTATTATCCTTCCCCCTTGCATCTCTGCAAGTTTTAACTGTGAATATTCAATTACACTATCAAAATCCACGTCCCTGCTGGAGAAAAGCATTTAAAATATATTTGGCTATAGTCTGATGTCCTGGATTCTCAGCCCTGACCTATTAAAAGTGTTGTCGCTACAAGTGGCACCACAATTGCAAGAACTTTTACAGAATCGCACAGACCTGTTGAGGTTGGCAGAGACCTGTGGAGATCATCTGGTCCTGCCAGCCTGTTTGAAGCAGGGTCAGCTAGAGCAGGTTGCCCAAGGACATCATCCAGTCAGGTTTAGAGCCTGTCCAAAAAAGAAGAGTCCATGGTAAAAAGATTTTTCTTAATGTTTGTATGAAACTTTTTCATTGCCTAATGTACTTTCAGTGGGCAGCACTGAGGAAAGTCTTGCCTGTTGTCTTTACGCCTTTCCATCAAGTATCATATATCAACAGGATGCCCCTTGAGCTTTCTTCTCACCAGGCTAAACAATCCCAGCTCTCTCAGCCTCCTTTCCCATCCATTGTCCTCATGGCCATTTGCTGGACCCATTCCAATACATCCGTGTCTGGCTTTATACTGGGGAAGGCCAGCACTCCAGGTGTGAGCAGAGGGGTGGGGTGAAGCCTCACCTCCCTCGACTGCTGGCAATGCTCTTCCGAAGGCAGCCCAGCATCCCATTGGCATTTTGGATAAATAGAGCCCAGGAGGGTGTAATCTCTTGATGCTTATATGTCTTTGTTGATGCTAGCAGCAGTTACCTCTCGGCATCAAAAGGGGAGTATAAACACCCACCAGTGTTTGAAGATCTTTTAAAAATGAGACAATTATCTTTGAAATAACCACTACTGGAGGTGCCCTGTGTATGTCATTCTGTGATAAAGGTCGTATGATAAAGTAGTTAGTAAGCAAGACATTTTTAGTAATAATGGGCAAAAAAAAAAAAATATGATGCAGCAAGATGCATGTGTTGTCATACTGAGAATAGTCTTGCAGTCCTTTTTTTTTTTTTTCCAAAAAAAAAAAAAAAGGCAGAAAACCCCCAAAACCAAACAAAAACACAACCTTTCTTTCCTATCTGCTCTGCTACTCGAGTAACAAAAGTCTGGCCTATGATACTTATTGTAGCTCATGTTCATGAGAAACTGTAAAAAGTCAAAAAGTCTGCCTTTTATTTATCTTTGCAGTCTGTATCACATACTGTTTATTAAAAAAACCTACTTTTGTTTGTTTTTTATCACACTTTTGAGTGTTACTGTATATACTAACAACTAAATTAAAATAATATGGTTGGTACGCTTGTGAGTTCTGAAGTAAGAACTGAAGGAATCCAGTGTTGGAGGGGTGGTTTGGTGTTGCGGCTCTGCTTTCAAAAAAAGGCTGGAATTGCATGCATCAGTTAATTTGGGAGGAACAGAAATAGAATGTGCATTATTTATGGATGGGAGGTCCTAGAGGCACATGACATTTGTTCTCATATACGCTGATCCTCAAAATAACTTATTTGGGATGGGGGCTGTAGAAGTTGTGATAAGAGACCAGATGTTATTGAAGTGTTTTGGCTGGATGTTTTTAAACCCCCTGCTAAATCAATCTGGTTTGGTTTTGAAAAATATCCTTCATGCTTTTATTACTGAAACTATATTTAAACAAACATCAGTTCTTGTTCAAACAAATGTTAGACTTCACTGCTATCACCACGGTGTGATTTTTGTGGTAATTCTAAGTCTCAATCTCTTAATGCATTAAAAAATGATGGAAAACTTGCAGAATAATGCTGGTGCTAGAGAAGAATGATTTGCAATGTGGGCAGTTTGCTGTGGCACAGGAATCTCAATGAGCCCTCCTGATCGTAGGCGTGGAAATCAGTCTGGTTTCCAACCCGTATTGGAAAGACTTGATCCAAAATCTGAACCCCTGTAACAAAAAAGCAGGAAAACTCTTGCTGTCCTTTAAACACAAACAAATCTGCCTTATGCAAAGGTTATTATCACAGTACATTCTGCTTTCATTGAAGAAAAGCTTTACTCCGTTCTTCTGTAAGGATACATCCCTGCTAATTGAAATGAGCATCATTTGTGGTGCCCATGTGAGCAATAAGGTGAGCAGGTGAGAGTCAGCACGGACTTTCCTATGTCTGCAGTTGGAATGGGTTCTGAGTGATTAAAACCTGATCCAGAGCTGTCTTAACGTCCCAGGCTGTGTGGTGGTTTATAAAATGAGGCTCAGTTAGAGTTCTCTGTCTAAAGAATTGATGACACTAATGCTGTAACTTTTAACTGGATCTGCAGCTTCAAAGGGGATCCTTGGATGTTTTTCTTTCACTCCAAGTCTTGTCGTCTTATCTGACGCGGGTATTGTTGGGCTTTTGTGGAGAGGAAATCAGTCCAGAGGTACAGAAGATGTATTGTTCCTCGTGAAACCGGATGGGTTCCCTCATTCTGTCTCACCGAGCAGGACTGAATTCAAAGCAAAGGGCTTGGTTTTGTTACTGGTTTTATTTTCTCTTTTTTTTCCAATAGCAAATTACGGATTGTAAATTCCCATTACTGCTCTCCGCTGGGAACTAGGGGAAGTACTTCTGTTGTTCTTTTTGGAATATTTACATGGAAAATTTTTTTGGTGAGTAGGGGTGGAAACACGTGGGCATCCACATATTTGTGTGGCTATAGCCAGTTTGAGAGCTGTAACATGAGCTGCCCTGGATAAACAGCTCCTGTAGCTGGAATAACCAGCAGAGAACAAACTGAACTGGGATGCCAGGATCTTGTTTGGTTGGCAGTTCAGCTCAGGAAAGAACAGCTACACCACACACATTTGATTTCTGAGGGCTAAACAGTGTATCCTCAAAGTATGCCTTTCCTTACATGCATGCTGCTACATCCCTCTAAAGACATGTTTCCAACTTTCAGGACAGAGACTAAAGGTAGGATTGCATAAACAGAGTAAGTTCCACTTCAATTTCCAGCTCATGAATAACACTGAAGCCAGAAGCAGGGGATAAATTTTTACTAATCATTGGAGCAACAACATTGGGGATGTTGTGGATTCTCTACTAATTTAAAGCTTGATCTTAATATTAGGTGACTTCAAGCTAAGCCAGAGAAAATAGCTCAACGGTTGATACACTTGGTAAAATCTCATGATCTGTTTTAAGTTGTCAAAGTAAGTGGCCATAATGGTCTCCTTTGTCTTCAAAATAAATTACTTAGTATTTTGAAAAATAAGATGCTCTTTAAAATCTTCTGCTTTGTGGGGAAACAAATTATTTTCTCTTTCCTGTGACGTAAGGAAAAGTGAAGATGAAGTGAGCAAAAAGAAGGGTTCTTTTGTGATTGTGAATTTTGAAATTTAGAAAAGGGGAAATAGGCTTATTTTAATTCTCCAGTGCCTGTTGTGGTTTTTTGTTTTTTTTTTTTTTTAATCAATGCTCACCTGGAGCAGCTTATGGTGCTGTATGAGGTTCTCACTCTCTCGTCAAATCCCCTTGTCTGTATGGTGATGGCAGTGAGGGTACCAGCTGCCAGATGCTTTGCCAGCCCTGGACAAAGCCTCATTTTTAAATTTGTTTTTTGATTCTTAATATTCCATAGAAACTCTCTTGGGTGTCAGTATTTTGTCTTCATTGTAATGTGTGCAGTGTGTAACAAAGTTGTAAGTAAGCAAAAATATTACCAATATTTGTAGCATAGAATTGCTTGATTGGAAGACTTTTGAGATCACTACTGAACTAGATGCCTGAGCACCCGTCTTCTAAACACCTCCAGGGATGGCGACTCAACCATGTCCCTGGGCAGCTGTTCTAATCCCTGACCACCCTTTCAGTGAAGAAATTTTTCCTCATGTCCAGCCTGAACCTCCCCTGGTGCAACTTGCAGCCATTTCCTCTCATCCTGTCGTTGTCACTTGTGAGAAGAGCCCAGCACCCACCCCATCACAACCTCCTTTCAGGCAGCTGTAGACAGTGATGGGGTCTCCTCTCAGCCTCCTCTCAGCTAAACATCCCCAGTTCCCTCAGTCTCTCCTCGTAGGGTTTGTTCTCCAGCCCCCTCCCCAGCCTCGTTGCCCTTCTCGGGATGCGCTCCAGCCCCTCAGTGCCCTTCTTGTAGTGAGGGACCCAAAACTGAACCCAGCACTCGAGGTGCGGCCTCACCAGTGCTGAGCACAGGGGCACAATCCCCTCCCTGCTCCTGCTGGCCACGCTGGGTCTGACATAGGCCGAGATGCCATTGGCCCTCTTGGCCACCTGGGCCGCTGCTGGCTCATGTTCAGCCGCTGTCACCCAACACCCCCAATATAACCCAAGGTGGTGCGGGGTTTTTTGCAAACAGAAACTCAGGACTTTTTATGGAAATGTGCTGAAGAGCTGCCCTGAGCACCTTTGTATTTGCGACATAACAGCATCACGTGTCAATTCAAAGTTCAATCGGCAGGTGATTCCCTCCTCGACCCCCACCCCGCTCGCTGAGGTGCTGGCAGGGGTCAGGAGCCGTCGGGGGGTGCGAGGGGGGGGCTGTGCACAGGGCGCGGAGGGGCCGCCAGAGTGCGCTGTGCCAGGGCCGTGGCGCCGGGGGCGCTGTGCACGGGGAGGGCGCGGTGCAGGGGTCGCTGTGCAGAGGGGGATCCGTGCGGATGGTGCTGTGCAGCGGGAGCGGTGTGGGGAGCGCTGTGCAGCTGTGCGGGTGGCTCGGTGCAGGGGGCGCTGTGCGGGTGGCTGGGTGCAGGGGGCGCTGTGCAGCTGTGCGGGTGGCTCGGTGCAGGGGGCGCTGTGCGGGTGGCTGGGTGCAGGGGGCGCTGTGCAGCTGTGCGGGTGGCTCGGTGCAGGGGGCGCTGTGCGGGTGGCTGGGTGCAGGGGGCGCTGTGCAGCTGTGCGGGTGGCTCGGTGCAGGGGGCGCTGTGCGGGTGGCTGGGTGCAGGGGGCGCTGTGCAGCTGTGCGGGTGGCTCGGTGCAGGGGGCGCTGTGCGGGTGGCTGGGTGCAGGGGGCGCTGTGCAGCTGTGCGGGTGGCTCGGTGCAGGGGGCGCTGTGCGGGTGGCTGGGTGCAGGGGGCGCTGTGCAGCTGTGCGGGTGGCTCGGTGCAGGGGGCGCTGTGCGGGTGGCTGGGTGCAGGGGGCGCTGTGCAGCTGTGCGGGTGGCTCGGTGCAGGGGGCGCTGTGCGGGTGGCTGGGTGCAGGGGGCGCTGTGCAGCTGTGCGGGTGGCTCGGTGCAGGGGGCGCTGTGCAGCCGGTGCGCGCGGCTCCGCCCCTTCCCCCGCGGGGCGCGGAGTCGGCGGCAGCGCGGAGCGCGAGGTGAGTCCCGGCGGCAGCGCCCGCAGCTCTGTGGCTGCGCGGGCGGCTGTCAGCGGCGCGGGGAGAGGTCGCAGCGAGACGGAACCGCCTCTCCCCGAGCCGCTTGCAGGCGCCCGCGGCCCTTGGAGCTCCGTGAGGCGGTGCCGGAGCCGCGGGAAGGGAGTAACGGGCCCGCCCGGCCGCGGGGAGCCGGCCGCTTCCCCTGCAGTCGGGAAAAGGGATGGGGGTGTCGGGTGCCTCGGGGCCGTGATGTGACGTCAAAGAAACTGCTTTTTTTCCGTGTTGTTCTGCCTTTAAAACAACATTTCAGTTCAGGGAGCAGACTGCCCAGGGAAGCTGTGGATGCCCCATGCCTGGAAGCGTTCAGGGGTCGGATGGGGCCTTGAGCAGCCTGGGCTGGCGGGAGGCGTCCCTGCCCATGGCAAGGGAGTGGAACTGGATGGGCTTTGAGGTCCCTTCCAACCCAAACCATTCTGTGGTTCCACCTCAGTTGAACAGCGTGTGCTGGGCCAGGGGCCTTTTTCCCTGCTTTCCCATCTGGCTGGTGGCCTTGGTGTTACAGCAAACCCCTTGGGTGTTTCTGGTGTGGTGTCCATCTGGTTTCTCTTGTCAGGAGCTGCCCAGTGTAGCCAGTGCCAACTGATCTGGGGCAAAAGGAAAATAAATGCCCTATGCATCTACCTACCTCATAACCCAAATTAATCTAAATATTTTATGTTTTCTAGCTTCAGTTTCCATAGCATCTTTCTTTGCAATACTTGTGCATCTGATTCTGGTTGGGTTTTTTTTCATTTTGTGCTCAAGGTTTCATAGAATCATAGGATGGTTTGGGTCAGAAGGGACCTTAAACATTATCCGGTTCCAACCCCCCTTGCCGTGGGCAGGGACACCTCCCACCAGACCAGGCTGCTCAAGGAGCCATCCAACCTGGCCTTGAACACTTCCAGGGAGGGGGCATCCAGAGCTTCCCTGGGCAACCTGTGCCAGTGCCTCACCACCCTCACCATAAAGAATTTCTTCCTAATGTCTAATCTAAATCTTCCCCTTCCAACTTAAAGCTGTTCCCCCTTGTACTGTCACTACAGGCCCTTGTAAACAGTCCCTCCCCAGCTTTCCTGTAGCTTCAGGTACTGGAAGGCTGCTATGAGGTCGCCCCCGGGAGCCTTCTCCAGGCTGAACAAGGCAAACTCTCTCAGCCTGTCCTCATAGCAGAGGTGCTCCAGCCCTCGGATCATCTTTGTAGCCTCCTCTGGACCTGTTCCAACACTTATATATCCTTCTTATGTTTTTAAAGTGTTTTAAAATGTTGTTGCTCCGTAGATGAAAATCTTCCTGAGTTGATGTATTTGCTACCTTTGGAAGCGGTATAGCCATCAGCTTCTTAGCTGCTCTGTTTGCTGATACTGAAGAGTCTGGGATTTTGGTAAGAGACCGTGACATTTTGTAATATTTTCAACATTAAACCTTTATCTGAAGGGCTCTGCCTCAGAATATCTTATCTCAGACAAAAGGCAGCAACAGGGTGCTGGAGAGCTGCCTCATAGGTTACACTGTGTGTTTTGAGTGCCTGGAGTCCTGACGTGTCTGTCTTTATGGTGAACCTTCTTTTGTGCCAGGGCAGGAATATGAAATGAGACTTCAGTACAGGTTTGCATTTAGTGTGTTCTTAACTGTAACAAAAATGGGCTGGGAGGTGAGAAAGGCAGTAGGAAAAAATCTCATGTGTTAATTTTATATTTATATTATAAGGTCATGTAAGATAAACTAGACACAGACAAGTCTAATTTTGAATGTTTCCACTTTACATTAATTTAGACAATTCAAAATGAATGAACATCCTAAAAAGAGGAAAAGGAAGACTCTACATCCTTCTCGATATTCAGGTCAGTCTAAAGCATGAGTTACGTACACTTGGGTAAGTTTATTTTTTCTCAGAGTAATTGTTTTATGAGAAGGGACCACATGTGCTAATACATGCAAAATCAGTATTGAGTACCCAGTCTGTGCTCCGTTCTTAAGTCACTTTTAGTTGATACCTCTGAACAGTTTTGTTCTGTACTCCCTGCAAATGAGGAAGCTCAAGCTACAAAGTGAGGGTGGTTCTGCTAACACACAAGGGGAGGAATTTTGTAGAAGTTGGGATTGGGGTATTTAGAAGTGTTCAGCCCTGCCACTGTCTCCAGCAGGGGCAGAGTTTGGTAATGACTGTACCTGATACTCCGCACATCAGGAGAGCAGCTGAAAGTATTAAATCACAACAGGAATGTTACGAGGCCAGCACAGAATTCTCATAGCACAAGAAGTAAAAACGCAGCTGATGATGAGGATTTTGAGGAGTATGAATACATGTGTAGCTGGATCAGTGTGTTTTTACAAAACCTTAACACTTTTTTGTTAGATTCTTCAGGTGCAAGCAGATACATAGACAACAGTGGGATTTTTTCTGATCATTGCTATAGCGTCTGCTCCATGAAACAGCCAGATATAAAGTTTTCTGAAAACAGAGGTAAGAGTACATTCTGGGGTCTCATTCTGCAATTCTTTACGGAGTGTATCATGCTCCTGTGCATAAAATATTTAAGAATATTTTTTAAAATTGTGTCTTTCAAATATAAAGTTTCATTTCAGGATTTTAAGTTTTTTCCTGTATTGTCAATTTTATTTTTTGCTGAAACTTTAAAGACAGAGTTTTCACCTTCCGAATTCTTTCTGTGTCTTCTGTATGTGTGGAAATTATTCCTGAGGTATTTATTGTTACTTTCTTTAATGTAGGTTATGATGCAATTAGCATATGAAGTTATGCAACCAGAATAAGTAAATAACTTATATGGTTAGGGATCACGATGGTGCTGGTGTAGACAAATGATGACAAGAAAATCCTTCTTTTATCTTTCAGGTAGATTCCACAGTCCTGTACAGAGCTTAGACACAGATGATGATGGGAGTCCAGTACACGCAGGGACATCTCAGTGGAGTGGGTCACATTCAAACATGGTGGGGTTGCACTATACAGAGCCCAAAAAGAAGGATAAAGGTAAAGCTGAAGGTGTATTTGCGGCTTTGGTGCTGGGGAGTGTGACTGCTGGCTTTTTGCTGTGGCAGAAGAGGTGAAGGATTTGTAGTTTACGTTACTTATTTTTAGTTAAACATAAAACACACTCTGGCTGGGGAGAAAGAACTTCTTTGCATTTGTAAGCTGCTACAGCTAACTGAAAAGTCAAACATGGACCCGGGTGTTTTGCAGAGTGTTTTTAACCTTTTCCTTCTATTATCTATTTCCTCCTGCAGATAAAGGTAGTGATAATGGAATGTGCAGAGACTTATGTGATTCACCTATATTCAGTGACAGCCCTACAGAAGAGGAGAAACCTCTGGATATCCAAACAGTAGAAATTTCTACGACAGAAGTGAATGCCGTAGAAGTTCACGATATAGAAACACAGACTGTGTCTCCTGAGAAGTTGGAAGCTGAGGACCTAGAGGAAATTCCCCTGGAAACCTGTAAAATCTTTGAGAAGAACCAAGCTCTGAATATCACAGCTCAGCAGAAATGGCCTTTGCTGAGAGCCAACAGCAGTGGCTTATACAAGTGTGAGCTCTGTGACTTTAATAGCAAGTACTTTTCGGATTTAAAGCAGCACGTGATCCTGAAGCATAAGACATGTACAGACACTCATGTCTGTAAAGTTTGTAAAGAAAGCTTCTCCAGCAAAGTGCAGCTCATTGAACATGTGAAACTACACGAGGAGGATCCATACATCTGTAAATATTGTGATTACAAAACAGTCATATTTGAGAACCTGAGTCAGCACATAGCAGACACTCACTTCAATGACCACCTTTATTGGTGTGAGCAGTGCGATATGCAGTTCTCCTCCAGCAGTGAGTTGTACCTGCACTTCCAGGAGCACAGCTGTGACGAGCAGTATCTCTGTCAGTTCTGTGAGCATGAAACGAACGATCCAGAAGATCTGCACAGCCATGTGGTGAATGAACACGCATGTCGCCTGATCGAGCTGAGCGACAGCTATAACAACAAGGAGCGTGGACAGTACAGTCTCATAAACAAGATTAGTTTTGACAAATGCAAAAACTTCTTTGTATGCCAAGTATGCGGCTTTAGGAGCAGGCTGCATACAAATGTCAACAGGCACGTAGCGATTGAACACACCAAAATATTCCCTCATGTTTGTGATGACTGTGGGAAGGGCTTTTCAGGTATGTTGGAATATTGCAAGCATTTAAGCTCTCATTTATCTGAAGGAATTTATTTGTGTCAGTACTGTGAATATTCAACGGGACAGATTGAAGATCTGAAAACTCATCTGGATTTCAGGCATTCAGCAGACCTACCTCATAAATGTACCGATTGTTTAATGAGGTTTGGAAATGAAAAAGATCTTCTAAGTCATCTTCAGATACATGAGACAGCTTGATGACTTCCTTCTCAATTTGTTAGAATTGGAATTAACTTCCAGTCACTGAACTGTGATATTAAAATACAATTTTAACAGCAATTGTACAATTCTAATGTTTTAATCTTTGTATGAGCAATGCATGTGTAACAGCTTCATGTTGTGAATTTCCTTACCTAGGGGTTTCAGTAGGAAACATCGCATTGACAGTGTGATGGATCAGATTTTGGGGGGAGGGACAGTGGGAATAGTTGAGTAGTTGCACGTTGTGATAGCAGTTCCGATGGTCATCCCACACTTTCACATCTAATGTACAAGACCAGCTCTCTCAAGTTTAAAAAGGGACAAAGAGAAGCCAACAGCTAATTCCATGCTTAAGGGACCCCAGAGTGATTTCAACTGCATATACAGCTCCTGTTACCCTTTGTAGCAGCCAGTCATTGTACTGATTTCTAGCAAATTGCACCAGCCTCCCAAAGATAACGCATTCCAAAAATTCCGGGGCATGGACATCTCCAAACTCACGTAACAGCCTGCATTTTCTGCATCATACTCTTCATAAGCTTTTAAAATTATCCTGGTTTTCTCTTGGGGTACCTGTCTAACCTCAGCATTCACTTTGTTTATTCACTGTTCAATTTCAGCTCCTGTCTGTGGGACTGTAAAAACAACCCTCTCTTCCACATATTTACTACAGACTGCATGATTTTTGTCTCCTTTATTTACCTTCAGATCCTATCTTAAACCACAGAGGAGGTACACATTGCTTGTGTGTAGATTGGGTCATTGAGGAGTAATTGTAAAGGAATTTGCAAAGTGATCCAGCTGGGAATGTATAGAGTGTCATTTTCATATCTAAAATCCTAATTTAGCTCTCACTGGAATCATGTATGTCACCAACCTCACTTAGAGCAAGCCTCTAGTAGTTTATGTTATTATAATTCTGTATATTTATAATTAGCTTTCCACCATTAGCAATTTGAGGACAGTTATTTTAATTCCGTAAGTCTTAAAACTTGTCCTATATGATGGCTAAAAACACTGTTACAGTACAAAAATTTTATTAGCTTTGATCACTTTCAAATGATTTCACACATCTGTTCAAATTAGATAGCGCTGTGCTGCCATTACAATCTTTAGAAGTGAATTTATACAATTCATTCTGTATCTGTATTTCTGAGTGGGTACTTAGATAAAAGTAATAGTGAGACCATTTAGGTTGTGCTAGTTATCAGGGTGAAATTATCCATAAATTAGTGGAGATGTTTACATTTCTTTCTGCATTGACTGTAAATTTGTAATGTAAGATTGTCTAATGTAAGCTTTGTATAGATGTAATTAATGTATAAAACGTTCTTGATTTGGTGTTGCCAGCTTCAAGGCATGCAGGGGTCTTTGCATTCGATTTTTAAACCTAAGAGTAAAAATTGGCTGAATATGGCCAGTTTATGGAAGTTCGCATTTCTAGAGAAGTACTTCTGGAAAGTCTGCTATACAGGTTTTGTAGATTTCTTTGTAGGAAGCAAGACCATTTTCATCATTTTTAAATTATGATTTTCTTCTAAATCTTCTGTGTAGTGATTGAGAAAAGCAACCTGATGGTGTCCTGAGTGTGTTTTATTAGTCTGTTCTATAGAGAATGACAATGGCTGTCATAGAATTGCTAATTTCCTATTTTGAAAAGATTCATCCTGGCTGGCTTAAAATGGTAGCAATAATACAGTTAACAGAACACTAATGAGAATTATTTTATATATGGAAAGTTGATTTTGTTCACATGGGTACAACTGAGGGGGAAGGAAATGCTGATTTTAAACTCTGCTCTTGGTGATGACACACAGATGGAATGGCCTAGTTGAGCTCTGAAGAGAAAGCAGCTCCAGAGGACAGTGACAGGAAGTGAAAAAAAAGGCATTTTTAAAAAAAAAAAAAAAAAAAAAACACAAAAAACCCCAAATAAGTGGGTTTCAGGAATGTGTAGGTTTGCATAGACTAGCATTGTGTCCCATACAGGAAAGGTAGTCTGAAAAAGCAGAGAGGCCTGTCATCCCAAGAAAACTTGCTTGTTGACTTCTAAGTAACTTTGTCTAACAGAGTTGTGCTTTTCTAATCTCCAAATTGAGAATGAAAAGAATACCCCCACAGGAATGTTAGGAAGCCAAATAATTCCTAACTACTATGCACCACATACTGTCTGAGAGGGAAATACATTCAAGTTTGTCTTAGGTTGGATGTTATAAGGGGCTCATATTGGTAGAATCATAGAATCATAAGGTTGGAAGAGACCCCTGAGATCATAGAGTCCAGCTGTGCCTGTCTCCCTACTAAACCACGTCGCAAAGAAATTTTTCTACATGTCTTTTAAACACCTCCAGGGATGGCGACTCCACCACCTCCCTGGGCAGCTGTTCCAATCCCAGACCACCCTTTCAGTGAAGAAATTCCTCCTAATGTCCAGTCTAAACCACCCCTGGTGCAACTTGCGGCCATTTCCCCTTGTCCTATCGTTTGTCACTTGTGAGAACAGACCAGCACTCCCCTTGCTCCAACCTCCTTTCAGGCAGTTGTAGACAGTGATGAGGTCTCCCCTCAGCCTCCTCTAAGCTAAACAACCCCAGTTCCCTCAGTTGCTCCTCATAGCATTTTATACACACACACATCTGTCAGAAGGTAAATAGAAATCATAGAATGGTTTGGTTTGGAAGGGACCTCAAAGCCCATCCAGTTCCAACACCCCTGTTATGAGACATGTCACACCTCCCATGAGATCAGTCTGTTCACAGCCCCATCCAACCTGGCCTTGAACACTTCCAGGGAGGGCACATCCGCAGCTTCCCTGGACAACCTGTGCCAGGGCCTCACCCCCTCATTGTGAAGAATTTCTTCCTAATGTCTAAACTAAATCTTCCCCGCTTCCAATTTAAAGCCATTCCCCCACATCCTATCATTACTTGCCCTTGTAAAAAGTCCCTCCCCAGCTTTCCTGTAGCCCCTGAAAGGCCACTATCAAGTCTCCCCGGAGTGTACAGAAAGGGCTGCTCTCATTTTACTTGAGCAGTAATACAAGCAGGATATCGGCTTCCACATGATCAGCATGCTGAAACAAGAAAGATACTAGGTAGCAGGGAACATAGGCAGTGACTGGATTCCCTCCAGTAGTTGTAAGACCAGAGGAATGACCGTTCATGCCAGGGACAGTACGGTTTTCCCATTGAAGGGAAGCCAAGTATTGGGATTTTTTACATGAAGAGTGTAAGGGGAAGGTCAGACAGAACACATGAATGCAGCTGCTCAGGTACTGTCAGAGGCCTTCATTGTCTTTAACCCCAGAGCCAGAGCAATTCATCCCCATCCTGAATGAGAGGAATGAGCTGCAGCTGTGAGGACTGCACCAAGGCTGTTTATCACTCTGAGACAATCGAGTGCTTCACATTCAGTTGTTGGTTACACTGGTACCACAGGGTTTGCCTGTCTCTGCACCAGGAGCGATGCGGAATCATGGAGTGGGTTTGGAAGTGTGTTGTATTTGGAAACAACTTGTATTTGACTCTGCTTTTCAAACTTTGACCCTTTCGGTGTGCATTGTGTGCTTCAGCTTCCTGGAGCATGTTATCATAGATTCATAGAACGTTGGAAGGGACCCACAAGGGCCACTGAGTCCAACTCCTATCCTCGCACAGGACGACCCCAACATTCACACCGTGTGTCTGAGGGCATTGTTCAAATACTTTCAGGCTTGCTGCCCTGACTGCTTCTCTGGGGAGCTGCTCCAGTGCTTCACCACCCTCTGGGTGAAGAGCCTTTTCCTAATATCTAACTGAAACCTCCCCCAGCACATCTTCCGGCCATTCCCTCGTCCTGTCATCGGTCACCAGAGAGAAGAGCTCAGCGCCTGCTCCTCCTCCTCCCCTCGTGAGGAAGCAGTGAACAGCTATGAGTTCCCCCCTCAGTCTCGTCCTCTCCAGGCTGAACAGACCCAGTGACTTCAGCCTCTCCTCACACGGCAACCCCTCTAGACCCTTCACCACCACCTTTTGTGGCCTCCTCTGGGCACTCTCCAGTAGTTTGATGTCTTTTTCATACTGCGGTGCCCGAAACTGCAGACAGTGTTCGAGGTGGGGCAGCACCAGTGCAGAGCAGAGCAGGACAATCACCTACCTCGACCGGGTACCAATGCTGTGCTTGGTGCATCCCAGTACGCGGTTGCCCTCTTGGCTGCCAGGACTCACTGGTGGCTTGTGTTCAACTTGCCGTTCGTGAACAAAAGAATGTTTTTAGATGAAAACAGCCTGAGCTCAACACAGCCTGCAGCTCAACACAGCCTGCAGCTCAAAGCAAACGGGCAACTCAGACGCTGCGCTCTTCGTCACGCCTATAGGATAACACGGCGGCCCGAGGGTCCCAGCCCCCACCCCGAGCAGGCCCGGGCAGGCCCAGCCAGTCCCGCCTGACTCCCGCCCTGGGCCGGAAGAGGCAGCGCTTCCTGGGCCCGGCTCCATTTCACGAGCCGCGCCCCACCCCTGCCCTCGCTGAAGATGGCGGCTGTCCCCCTCCCTGGGGCCCGCACAAAAAATGGCGGCGCCCTCACTAAAAATGGCAGCGCCCGCTCCGCAGGCGGTGCTGGGCGCGGGGTGAGGTGAGGAAAAAGCTTAACCGGAAGCGGAAGCGATGTCCGCCCCGGCGGTGGCGGGCTAGGGCCAGGGCAAGGAGGAGGTGGCGAGGGCCCCGGCGGCGGGCCAGGAGGCGGTGGTTACAGGGTAGCGGCGGAGCGGGCTGGGCTCGGTAAGTGACCGGAGCGCTGCCACTGCGGCCAGGGCCATGCGGTCCCCTCGGCAGCTCCTCCCGGGGCTCTCCTCGCCAGGCCGAGGGGTAGCGCTGATCTCGTGAGGCGTCTTTGGTGGGGAGAGCGCCTCGTGTGCCAAGGGCAGAGCCCGCCGGGTTAGTTTGAGCCCGTCCCGAGCGCCGTGAGGCGCTGCTGGTGCGTGTGGCGGGGGAGGGAGGCCTGTCAGGGGGACAGAACCAGCGGGAGCCGCGCTAACCGGTGTGTACTGGGGTCTGCGGTTGGGTTGGCGTTTAATGACGGGGTGAGACGCGCGTGGCTTTGCGTGTGGATTGAGAGTTTTGGTCGCTGCTGTGTAACTTTCCTTGCAGTTGCACAATGGCAGAAGCCTCCGTTTCCCCGCTAAAGCACTTTGTGCTGGCTAAGAAGACAATCACTGCAATCTTCGACCAGCTGCTGAACTATGTCTCTGAGGGGGCAACCTTTGTGGAAGGTTGGTGTTCGTCTTAAATATACAGGCCTCGACCTTTGCTTTGAAGGCAGCAGCGTAATGTACATTACGACATACATGGGCACGCTGTTTGTGGGGTCTCCTTTTGTGAAAGTGTTCAAAAAGCGTGTAGATATGGCACTTTGTGACATGGTTTAGTAGGCATGGTGGTGTTGGGCTGACAGTTGGACTTGGATGATCTTTTCCAACTTTAATGATTCTGTCAGAAGGAGTCACCTTTTTAATTTGACGTGGATTTTTTTCAGCTCAGGCTAGCAGGAATGCCTGGTTAGGTGTATGAAATGGTGATTGTAGTACTTGGGCCGGTAGCCTAACCTCCTTTCCATGAGGGTGAAAGCTTAACCACTCCAGCATTTATAGTCTTGTTGTGGTTTGTTTTGCATAGAAAAAAGGACAAACAGGTTCTCCTTTTATTCAGTAGGAAAGTAAATCAACATGAGGTAATGTAAAGAACACTGATGTCACCCTTAAAAGTTTTAGCAATGTGGAGACACGTGTTGCCACATGAATCTGTGAGCTGTGCCAGGAGAAGACAGCCTAGCCCCGCTGCTATACCCAAGAGAGGTCTTTAATTTTCCTGTCTGAAGGAGGCAGGTGTCAGAGAGAGTGGAGCAAATCTGCACAGCAGGCTGTGTCCGCAGGCTTAGAGAAGAGATTTATGCAAATTCTGAATTTTTTTCTTCTGGTGAAATGATGATAGTTTATAAGTCCAGCAGTTAGACTGTTGATTGAACTTTAGTGGTTTATATCATGATTTTATAAATGCTTCTGGTGGAGCTGTCAAACGACAAGGGCTTAATGTTAGTGTCTCTAGTGGTGGTGGGGTTTTGTTTTGTCTTCTTACTGCTGTATAAATAAAATCTATGCAGATCTTTGTTGGCCTGTGAAGTACTGATAAACTTTGTCTTGCATCCTAGTACAGGTACTCTGTATGTGATTGTGTTTTTGTTATTCCTTTTCTCTGTGTAGCAACATACAGGAACCCAGAGCTTGAACACATAGCAACAGAAGAGGAACTCGCAAAAATCCAGGCATATAAAAAGAAGTTGGCAGTCATCGGTGAGGTGCTTTCACGGAGACACATGAAAGTGGCATTTTTTGGCAGGTAATACACAGAATTACCAGAACTTTCATCCTGTGCATTAGAAATAAACTTGAGGACTTTTGCACATTGTTTCACGTCTTACTCTAGAAACCTTCATTTAGTTGAGATTATCATCCTTTAAACTGTTCTGAATTGTCATTGCTGGCTGTGATGAGAATTCCTGGGCAGCAATGCTTTAAAGCATATCTGAAGACAGTGGTACAGTGCAGCTGCTTTTGCACTTTGTCTCATGCTTAGAAAACTGTTGGAGACAGCAGTTTCTTTCTGCCTGGTAAAGATCAGATGTTCCTCTGGAGTTGGGTTAAGTTGCTGAGGTGGTAATTTTTTTAAGGAGTCACCGTTGATTGCCACCATAGAGGGTGATCCTTCCCTGCTCCTGTCATGCAACATCCTTCTCGTGCCCTCCCTCATCATCCCGGAAATTTAGGTTGGCTGTGAGTGGGAATGTGGAATTATTGTCTGATCAGAACATAATTCTGTCCAAAATGTGACAGACATTGTCAGTCAGTTCTTTTCTACAGGAATGCTAGGGCTGGCACAAAGTAGAGGGCAGGCTGATACCTGCTGTGAGACAGCATGCTGTGATTTAGCCATTGCTTTAAGCTGATCTAAGGCATCTTTCCGTGCTGGGTGCCTTTTGATGTGTACCAAAGTCCAGGCAGTATCTTTTACACATTCCTTGCTCAGGCTGAGGTGTACCAGCTAAAGCGTGCTCACCCTGGGCTTGTTGAGCTGGTGTGTGTGCACATAGAAACTGGTTTTCTTGGTTGGATGGGCAATGTTGATACCAAGAAAGATGTTTGGAATTGCTTTTCAGATGAACTTTTCTTGAACTCCCTATTCTTTTCTGGCTGTCTGTACTCTACTGGCTTCAAGCTCTGTCACTCCAAACAGGTTGCAATATGCAGGCCTGGTGCAATTACATGGGGGTGCATTCAGTTTCAGACAAAGGAAAGTGTAATGCTGCCGTACTGTGCTCAGAGTGCTTTTATTTTCTTTGCCTCTAGAACAAGCAGTGGGAAAAGTTCAGTCATTAATGCGATGCTGTGGGATAAAGTACTTCCCAGTGGGATTGGCCATACAACTAACTGCTTTCTCAGTGTGGAAGGGACAGATGGAGATAAGGCTTATCTTATGACAGAGGGATCAGAAGAAAAGAAGAGTGTCAAGGTATGCTTTTTGATGGATTAATGTTACTTTTCACAGTAAATATTTCTCAAAAGATCTGTCTTTTAACAACAATTTCAAGTCTTAAAAAAAGCACAAGGCTAACTCATTCTACATTTTTGAGTTCTGAATTCGGGAATGAATAACCAACAAATTAAAGTGGTCTACTTCACAGTTTTTCTTGGATATTTCAGAGAAACAAGTGATGTCTCATTGTAGCATAGCATACGTTGAGTGATTTATTTATTTTTTTTTTTAGAGGACTGACTAAGTTCTGTCACTTGTTAAGGATTTGGAATGTGCCTCTCATTGGGTCCTGTGGTGCTTAGATTGTTTAACTGCTTACATCAATGTATTAAACTCTGAGGCAAATTCATGATGATGCTCGGTGTCATCCATTCTGACCCTTCCCAGGTTTCAAGACACAACTTGTTCTTCAGAGGCTGGGGAGTCTAAAAGCGTAAAAAAAAATTGCAGACATTCACTAGAAAAGTATGAACTCTGTTATCCTGTTCCAAATAGATCTTGTCCAGGTTTTCTTGAGAACCGAATTAGACTGGTTTACAGACTTGTTTGTGGTGCATGTTCATGTTTGTCTTCTCATTATAGACAGTCAATCAGCTTGCTCATGCACTTCACATGGATAAAGATTTGAAAGCTGGCTGTCTTGTCCATGTCTTTTGGCCCAAGTCAAAGTGTGCCCTGCTGAGAGATGATTTGGTTTTAGTGGACAGGTATGTTTTCTGTTTCGGTAAATGTTTTCTTAAATAAATTGGCCATTTTAATGTTTAGAAAAGAGACTGTTTTACTGATAGGTTGTGTTTTGGTTGTTAGGCTGCATAATTATCAAAAGGGGTTTTTTTTGAGAGTGCAGAGTTTGTTATTTTGCATATTCTGTTGCCTGTCATCACCCCGCTGATTTTGCCCTTGTAACAGTTGGAACAGGCAAGTGGCTTGTGATTGAGCTGAATAAAGGACTGGCTTTTGGCTGAGGATACTTGTACCTTTAAGCCAAACAGTATGGAAGTGTGAATAGAGTAGTCGTAGCAACAACCTTTTGCCCGGCTCCTGTCTTTAAACAGTTCAGACTGATCATATGAATTGTAATCGATCTGTATTTCATTTTTGAAAGCTTCTGATAAGAACTGAAGTGCCTACATATTGAAGTAATGGATGACCTCAAAACATAGTCACAATTATGTCAGCTGTGAGAGCCTGTGTGTTAGGCTGTCGTTTCCTGCAGTTTGTGTATTTAAGGAGTTCTGAAAGCTGTTGGTTTGTTTATGTCAAATGCCCAAGTTCCTGGCCACTAAGGTAGGACTGGGTACTGTTTTGGTTAAAACTTTAGGTGATTTATACCAAATGTGGGAATGAATATAGATTGAATTTGAGAGTAATTCGCTTATATGTGAGTGAATTTGTAAGTATTATTTCTTCAAATCCAGCAAAATAACATTCAGAGTGTATTCTAATAAATTGTAGTCCTTTTTGTTGCATCTCTCATCTTGCAGCTTTAAAATCACTGGGAGTTTGTCATTATTTTCTTGAGTGCAAACTCAGGTCCTGTGTAAGTTATAGACAAAGGCAGCCTGGCTGCCACAGGGAGCTGATTGGCTTGATGCACTTCTGGACTTCCAAGCTTATGCAGTTGTGCTGTCTCCTTGGGGTTATGTGTGTAACAAGTACGCTGGAAGCCCAGAAGGATCCCTGCACAGATACGATCTAAGGCATGATTTTATCTGCATTGGTTGCTAAAGGTGAAACATAAAGGGAAAAAAACCCAGCTTGAAATCTGAGAGAATGGACACTTGTAAAAAGAAAATAATCTTTTTACTGTTAAATAGAGCAAATTTGAGCCAGCAATAATTAAGGTGTTGCATACATGTCCTAATGCTCATATTCTACTGGGTTTCTTTTAAAACTGACAGCACTGTAATTTTAACATCATTTTAAGATCTTACGCTATGCAAGCTGTGCATAGATCTAATATCACTTTAAAGTAGACCTTTATTAATGCAAAAAATTTTTATGAACAACTGTCGGTTTTTTATTAAAATCTAATGCAGGGAGGGGGACCAGTCAGCAAGACTTCCTGGATTTCTGATGAACTGCCTGTCACTTCCCTTGGCAATTATGCTCTGCATATTTATTCATTAGAAGCTGCATTTTGGAATGAGTAGATGGCCCAATGAATGAATGAGTGACTGATATGTTCAAAGTGGTAATTGGCTTTTGCTGCATTTGCATTAAGCTTGAAGTAAGCATCAGTCTAAAGAGATAAAGCTTTGTATCTTCTTACGAGGCCCTTAAGCAATCCCACTCGGTTTTTATCAGTTGCTAAAAATTAAATACTCCTTTCCTGCCTACATAGCATTTTCTGATTTTTCCTCTCAACAGCCCTGGCACAGATGTCACTACAGAACTGGACAGCTGGATCGACAAGTTCTGCTTAGATGCTGACGTGTTTGTCTTGGTTGCCAATTCTGAATCAACTCTCATGAACACGGTATGAGATGCAGTGATTTTTACATTACTACTTTGTTTAAATACTCAGTAGATCCATAACTGAAATGGCTGCTCTTAGACCTTTACCGAAGCTCCCATGAATCACTGCGCTTTGATCTTATGGATAGGATTTGGGATCCGGGGGGCAAGAAATTATGTATATCCCTCACTAGAGAAAGGAGAACCAAGTTTCTCACCAGCTTTTCTTTGACTGACTTGAGCATCAGATTTGTCCTTTCTATCTCAGTTTCTTTTTTGATAAATGGATGATGTAGCATTTCTATGATACTTGTCAGCTAAAGACACCTGATTTATCAAAGAAATGTCTGTGGAGTATTTCATATCCAGAAGTTCAGTAAAATACACGAAGTAGACAAAAGAAGTTGAATTTCTGTCTTGTTCCTCATGTGTTCTTGTCTCAGAAGACTGTGATTTCTCTTAATACACCTTGTGTTGAGGACAGGTGCTGCAGGTTACCCTTACTGGACTGTATTTCTTCTGGAGAAGGTGCTAGTGATAAGCATTCATGTTGCATGGTTCTGTGCCACATAGAGAGCAGAAGATGTTTCAACACCTTTATTCTGTAAAACCTTTTTCTGAGAAAGAAGATTTCTTTATACGTTGCAGCCTAAATATTGTATGATTCATAGAAGGAGAGCATGTGAGGTAGCCAAGGGAGCAGTTGTGATACTCAAAGTGTAAGACCAGAGATTTGCTTTAATATGGTAGTGATCTCCAGTTTTGACTAAATTAAGTATGGTGAATGCAGTCAACATCAATGTAAGGTTTCTAAGTTATTGGAAGGAGGACTTCCAGAATGTAGTATAACGCTACTGAGCGATCTCTTGAAGACTTATTATTACTGTAGACAAATGAAATGCTCTGATTGTTCTGAGCATAGTTCTGGCATGCAGTGTCTGAACTTTCTAATTATTGAGGCAATTTTTAACCCAATAGAGAACTTAGTGTACAGAGACAGTCTTTCCTTGGATTCTAGCAAATTAGAATAGTTTGGTAGAAATCTGAGAAGAACATAAAATGTGTTTAAAACATTACATTCCATCTTTTGAACCAAATCCAGAGAGATTCAAATACAAAAGAGATGTGATTTAAAAGGAAAAGAAGGAAGATGCTGGAAGCATCCAAGGCAAAGAGGAGATTTAGCACAACTATGGCTTTGTCTTCTCCACGATCTCATGTGGAGCACAGTTTTGGCTTTTAGCGTGGAGGAAGTCTAGAAATTGTTTGCCTTATTATTCAGTAGTTGGTTTGGTTTTTTGATTAAGAAAAGGAAGAAGAAAAAAAGATTGGGTTTTAGTTAACATCTTATTCCTGTATAGAAACCTGGAAACAATAGGGATCTGCATGCAAGATTTCACTTTGGTTTAGTAAAGTAACAGAAAGAAGGCCAAATTTGATTTGGTATTCTCATTTGTTCATAAGAAATGAACCATTAAAACCAATCTGACTCGAATAGTGAATATGTAGGAGAGTCTGCTGGAAGATTGTTAATTTTGTATTTGTCCTGTCCTTAAATCCTAGTCATAGAAGTGCTACTCAGCTTTTTAATGTGATTTGGGGCCAGTCTTTTGTTCCTTGTCAGACATGGCTGAAAGCTACTAAGTAGAAATAGGTTAGTCCTGCAGTTTGTTTGAAGCATTACAGTCTTGCTGAATTTCTTTGGTTACCATGCCACTTAACACTGAGCACCTTGTAATTATTAGAATCTGGAAATAACCACTGAGTGTATATTGGAGGGAAAGAAAGTAGGTCTTGGCTCTGATTGAGGCTTTGGCTCAGTAAACAGCTCTCTTGCTCTTTCCTCTTTTAATGTTTTCAGCCTGGTAGACACAAATGAAGTTGCCCTTAACAGTTATATAACTGCTCTAAGGTATTTGTATTTTGCTTTGCATTATGGCTAATGGTAATTTCTTTCTTCATCTACACAAGCTTATCCTTCAGGTAAAGCACACAACTATGTTCTCATCCTCCTTAGGCAATGTTTTTGCCTCTTACCATAAAAGTTTGATTATATTTAGCAGCTGCTGCGGAACCACAGATTTTTTTGCATGAATATAATTTTTCCCTCAAATTCTCTTCAGGCAAGTTCTTATTTCTGCAGCAGTAACCTTGTTGGCACGTACTTACCCCCAGATTGATGGAGACTAACGTATCTCCAGGGTTGTGTCCAGAATATGTGGTCGTGTCCTGCTGCAGATTCACAAAGCTTATTGTAGCACAGGGATCTCTTCTGTTTGAGCTGTGCTGAGTTGGGATTCATTCCATCACGACTTGCGCATTTTGATTGTGAAAATAGCAATGATGGCTGGTAGGTACAGGCAAGGGACCCAAATATGTTTTCATGTACCTGCATGTCTTATTTTTTAAATAAAAAGCTTCAGCAGTAGCTTTTTCCCTGTGGCTCAAGCCATACATCCTCATGTAGGAGATGTTGTCTGTAGATCAAGCTCCAGAATTTACCCATAGGATATTTTTCTGGATATAGAAACCAGATTTGGCAGGGTGGACAGGAACATCTTGGTAGTTCAAGTAAGGAAGACTTCATAGTTTTAGACAAGCATCTTATTTAAAAAAACAAAATGAGCAGATACATTTGTGTTTGGGGTGTTTATTTTTCCTTCTTCTCTTCCCCAACAATATCTTGTGTCACACAATTGCAAGGAAATTCAGTAGAGGGCTAGGAGGATCAAAGGAGATGAGTTTTTGAGATAATAAGAGTGAAAAAAAGAGGGAAAAAAAAAAAAAAGACTGAATGATGTGATAGATTTATAGAAAAAAAAAAATTTTTTTTTCCCCCAGTGTTTTCTAAACTATTTGTTTTGGAAGTTTTCTTTATTTGTATTTGTACCTATTTGTGGAGGAGCGTGCAGTGTCTGGCCTAACATCGGCATCAGTTTTAAGTCATTTAATGACTGGTGCACTGTCATAAGCCCTTTTCTTGTGTTGTATATGAGTAGTTTTTAATAATAATGAATTCTTTTTAATAGGAAACTTTCAAAGAATTTTGTTTAACTTCAGAATTTGTTACAGAAGAATGTGTGACTCTGGTTTGGATATAAGGGAAGTTTTCTGTTTGTGCTTTAATTCTTAGGAAAAACATTTCTTCCATAAAGTGAATGAACGACTTTCCAAGCCAAACATCTTCATCTTGAATAATAGATGGGATGCCTCCGCAGCAGAACCAGAATATATGGAAGATGTGAGTGACTTAATGGCTTTTATTTGGGTTAATGTTTTTAAGTAGAGATGTATATGTGAAGAAAAGGCCTGCGCATTCATAAGAGCATGCTAAATTGCCTAGGTAATGCAGTTATTAATATGAAAACACCAGCTTTGTCTTATTAATAAAGGATAAATTATCTTGTAAAAAAATAGAAATAACTTGATCCTTGTTGAGAGCAAAAAGCAACCTGCAATTCCAACTGCAATGTATGCAAGCAGGTAATACAGTGGGAGGCTTGTTTAGAACCTTTTCCCTCCACTTGTTATGAGTCTTGTTTGTGTTACTTTTTATTCCTGTAACGGTAATACAGTTTGAGGCTACAGGTTATACATGTGTAGTGTAGAGAGGAGCTGACACAGTAAGGCCTTAGATGGTTAACAGTTCGCCCTGCTCTTCAGCTCTTTCCAAGGGCAGCTGGCTTGCAGTGATAATTATTTCTCTGTACAGAGGGGATTGAGGGGGGTGACCGAGGTGTCTGAATTGCATAAATACAGACAGTAGTAGAATAAAGTATGGTTTCTTCTGGGGCTGTTTAAATGGTTAAAAGCAGCTGCTGCATGCATGGGTAGAAGGCATTGGGTTTCTAAGGGGTTGGTCAGTGTCCCTTTCTGACTCTGCTGTTGTGATTTGTGATGGTTCAATTTTTGCTTTTTTCCTCATGGGCTTTTTACCTTTTCCTCAGGTGCGCAGGCAGCACATGGAGCGCTGTCTGACATTTCTAGTTGATGAGCTCAAAGTTATTGATCCTGTAGAAGCAAGGAATCGCATCTTTTTTGTTTCAGCAAAAGAAGTTCTGAGTGCCAGGAGACAGAAGGCACAAGGAATGCCAGAAGGTGGTGTGTAGGAACTCTTGCTTTTCCTCAAATACGGAAAAATATCACAAAACCTGATAAAAAGTAAATATTAAAAGTACTGTCACTGTTGTGAGAAGTTGCTCTCTCCCTTATGGTCCATTATATTTCACAGGTGAAACCCTTGCTGAAGGATTTCAAGCAAGATTCCAAGAATTTCAACATTTTGAGCAGATATTTGAGGTATTTATGATGAGCTTTTTAGACTGCCTGTTTTTTCATGCAAAGGTGGTTTTTGCTTATGCTGAGCTTAGTTTCACTGAATACAACCCGTGTTAAGAAGTGGAGGGGTGTAAGGTATTTAAATTATGTGACAGTTTTGCCTTCTCTGCGTGCTCTTTTTATCTCTTCCCACCTTGAATGTCTCACCTTAGAAATAAGTATTGTTCCCTGAGGGAAGGGACTGAAACTGGACGTGTAGCTCATATTTTGAGGTTTCAGTACAAATATAGCCTATGTAAAAAGACTTGGTGCTCTTAGAAGGGATTGTATCACTTACATCCATGAGCTGGTGAAATATTTGCTGTATACTAAGCCTAATTTTTCTCTGAAGTTGTAGCTTGGTAATTAACCATTGTGATTCAGGACACAAATAGTAAGAAATTTTGTTTTACCAGTATAAATCTAAATATTTACTTGCATTTTTAAAGGTAGAGTTTTGAAATTATCAGTGTTATCTGCCTCTTAACTCTGATCCTCTGAATGCTAACACTATTTTTGCGCCCTTGATGCTGTACAGAATCCATCCTTCATCCTCAGTCTACCAATATTCATAGATGGAGTTTGCAGTTTCTTCAGAAGTAGGACTGGCTAGACAAATGAATGATTTCTTTGTATTAGGATCCATTTGTCTCACTGAATTTGATAACTAATTAATTAAAGCTGTTCTTGGATGTCTTAAGGAGACATTTTGGATATGCATTGATGGTTTTGTGCGGTATATATTGGCATATCTCATGCAACGTGGGCCCGAGTGATGGGACTGTAGTTTGTATACAGCAAATGCTCAAGACTGCACTTGTGTGCCTGAGCCACTAACTCCTTGTTTGGTATACTTTAAAAAAATCAAATGACCTCTGAGAAGTATTTCTTCTCATTATAATCAAGCCCAGGCGACCTTAACAAAACCAAGTTATGTAATGATGTGTGTATCAAAAAGGTGTTAAAATAACAGCTTGTTTCTGTCTTGCATAAGCAAGAAAATATCAGACTAAAGTTTCAATTTATTCCTTATCCACACTCTTGAAATAGATGACTGAGTTGTTGGAACGATGGGTTCGGAGTACTGGCAGGACCTGAGCCTGAGGCATGAAGTTCCTTGTTTGTGTTGCTAGCACAACAACATTTTGTTTGTAATTTGTGTCCTTAAAATTATAGTAGGAAACTTTGAAGCTGTAGGAAAAAAATGGAAACAAAGCTAAATTAATTATTGTTCTTCAACAGATTTTGCCATGTGCAATGCTCAAAGCTTTTTTGACGAAAACACTTGGGATATTTCAATATTAAAAGGGACATATGACTTATTAAATGATGAGATGCTGTGAGTGCACATCTGTAAATCAGATGTCACAGTCGCAGGTTGGCCACCAAAATGAGCAGCATCCATCACAAGGTCACAATCATGACAGGTTTCTTTGGCAGAGGCAAGGGCAAAACCCAGTTCTGCACTGAATGGCCTTAAACCAACTTTTACTTTTCACTCTGTTTCATTCACACCTTCTGACCCCAACAGCGAGCATGGATTCTGTAATGTTTTTCCCTGCTCAGCCATGCTTCATCCTGAAATCGTAATGAATGGCTTAAAATAGGACTGTGATCACATCTCTTAAAGAGCATGACTACATGGGCTAAATTAAGATTGCCAAAGCAATTTAAATTTTGAGTGTCTCATGTTGCAGCACATTCAGTTTTTGTGGTCCATTTCCAAAGTTATAATGACATTTTATTTGCTTTTAAAGCAAAGCTGATACTTAAATGGTTCACCAGGTCTGAAGTCTTCAGAACTTAAATTACTTAAGCTGATAAAGAAACAACAGTATGCTGGTGTCAGTTATGTTTACCAGCACTAGGCTATACCAGCCTATCTATTGATGAAGAATATTGTATATCAGGTAGGATCTTCTGTGTTCAGTCTAGGAACAAAATCCTACGTGATACCATGCTTTATGCACTGCTAGACCAAATTCAGATGCTGTTTAGCTGTGAGTACACCCTAAGCACTTCTGGCTGAAGCACTTTGCATTTGCTCTGTTTCCTCACAAAAGAGCTGCAAACCCCAGGACTCTTGGGTTACACTCCAGCTGTGAAGGGGAAGGGCTGAGAGCACAGGTGCTTCTGACTGTCCTCATCAAACACTGACCCCTTCTTTGCTTCAGTCTTATCTGATCTTGCCTTTAGCTCCTTGTCCCTATTCAAATCCCCTGCTCAGACTTTCAAATGTCTCTTAAACTCTTTTTACCCAGTTCATGTCTCTATGCTATCTCATGCCCTCACTTATAAATCCATCCACACGTTCCATGTTCCTGCTGGCTATATCTGCTGGTTTTGCTCCTCCTGGATTCTTTCACCCTGCTTTTGTCTTCACTAAAATTGAAAGGCTTCTTCCTCTTTTCATTGTGGGCTGAGAAGAGGAACAGTTACTTCTCCAGTACTTCCATATTCCTGATTTTAGTATCATTTACCTGGTGGGAAAGCCTGTTCATCCTGGGACTGATAGGAGCTCAGTATAGCTGGAATCTTCAAAGAAACAATCTAGTTTGGGATATGGGAAAATTTTGCCTCATTTTTGAAAGGTGCGTAACTCCATTTATGTAGACTTTTGTGTGATATCAAAAGGCATTCCAAAAATAGATATAACACGTTCTGCTGCAAAGCACAGGGTGGTTAAAGTTGCTAAAAGAAAAACTGGTCCAGGCATTACTGGAAATGCTCGTGAGCGGTAATGAAATTAAGGGTTCAGGGATTTACGTAGTAGCCTCAAAAAGTGAAGTTACGATGTATGTCAGCTGTATTATAACAAAGAAAGAAGATATTCAGTCTTAAATGAACTTCAAGTTAAATTGGAGTGAATAACACAGCCTGAATTAGTATACTACTGCGGAGTCCTTCCCTAGCACTGCACGGGAACATAAGAAGCTGTGTGCCTAAAGACTCTCTTGCTATACTGGAAGTGGGCTGGAAGGTAACTGGTTTTGGTTACACTGTTGAAACATACCTTTTCTCTTTGTTTCAATAAATACATATTCACAGGCTAATAGCAAAACTGCTGCTGCCCCCTTCTTACCTTTCTCAGTCATTTAACTAACCTTTTGTGTTTTTCCTAGTGCTCTAACTTGGATTTTCTGATTGTGTTGCAAGTGACTGTCATCCTTTTCTCCACCAGTACTAATGTTGGGAAGACTCTTTCCTCTGTGTCTAGTCTAGCTCTTACAATGTGCTGATATTTAGAAACTGGCCTTTCATTGCTGATTTCTAGATCTGCTTCATCGAGGAACAGGGAATATATTGTACCAATTTTGTTTATTTTGGTTTGCTCTATTATTTTTTAGATAGCTGAAACATGTTATTCCAACATACGCTAAAGTCATAGGCAAGTCTTTGAAAAGCAGCTTAGACCTGTGTGTCCTGTGAAAGGTGCATCCATAGATTGAGAACAATTTAAAAACCCCATAGATCTGCTATGAAAAAACCATCTGCTTGCTTCCTTCCCCTCAAGCACAGATGATGTTGCTGCTTTGTGGGGACTTAGTGCAGGTTGAGCTCCAGCAGTGTTTAATTGGCTACGTAACTCAGGATGTGCAGTTACTTGAGAAAAATAGAAGTTTTCCTTTCTGGCTTCTCACGATTGATTTGCTCTTGCCCAAGTTGAACATTTGTATTTCGTTTCAATCAGTGTCCTGTATTTTCTGAATCACTGTAAAATATTGAAGATTTAAGATGGAGTAGAAGTCATATCTTTAGAGCATTCTCTGCTCATTCATTTAACACTTCAGTAATCTGCAAATGAGCTAATATTTCAAGGACTGCTTAGCAACTTTTATATCCTGTGAAAGAATCCTTGTTTCTTATTCCTAATTGTATATTTTGTTCCTGGATGGTCACTATTGGCATGAGCACGTCAGATTTATTGACAGAACTTGTTCTTGAAACCAGGAATATTTATTACACAAAAAAAACTCAAGCTGGGCAATATTGCCAGCGTTCATGTTAGACATTTTTAATTCCAAAGACGTAGTTTGGACATTTTTCTGAAAAGCTAGATTAATTTTATGTATTCAGTTGAATTTTCTTTTTTCTTTATTAATTTATTTTAAAAGAATAAAAACCTATGCACATTACTGTGAACGAACATGAAGGTTCAGATTTGCTGCTGTAGATTCATTTGAGATTTATGTTCTGTTGTCTTTTAATTTCTATACTTTCTCCCTTTTTATTTCCCATGGGTTTAAGTTTGTGGTAGAATTAGCAGCACGTGCTTTCTGACAGTGAAATTCCTGAGTGTGTTGGCATGGAATTGCAGTAATGTGTTGTGGCTTGGGCCCCTCGCAGGAGTGTATCTCGCAGTCAGCCGTGAAAACCAAGTTTGAACAGCACACTATCAGAGCTAAACAGATAATAGATACTGTGAAAAACATTATGGACGACATAAACGTAGCAGCAGCAGAGAAAAGGTAGGTTGGCCGGAGGGCTGGTTGGCTTCGGTTTATCCAGGTCCTCGGAGGAATCATTTCCGTGTTGGTGATTTTCTTGGGCCATAAAGACTTAAAAATTCACTTTTCTCACTTGGTAAGAAATGAGAGAATTTCTCTGGTGCTTCAGTCTTGCTGCTGTTCAGTAGCACTGCTCAGTCTTGTTCTTTGTCTATGACTTCTGTATAGGAATCTTGGATTATTTTGTTACACTCCATTTACAGTTACAAAGGCAGTCTGTGGGGTTTAATTATTTTTTTCAAAACTTTGAGATTTTTAGTTTTTGTAGTTGTATCCATCATTTCAGAAGTGATGTTTGTGCCTGCTTTACCTAAGTTTTTTTGCTAACAGTAACACTGAGAAAATAAATGGGAGGATGAACTGTGATTTCCAAGTGGTTAGAATGCTGTAGGGGACGTGAAGAGCCCAAGCTAATGGAGACTTGGCCTCCAGCCCTTTCTAGATTGTATCCTTAAAAATCTTTATTCTCTTTTGCTTGTGTCGTCCTTTTAGTGCTGATGATAGCAGGTCACCTACTCTGATAATTTCATATATTCTTGGAAGTTTGCATATGTATGGGGGGGTTTCTTCACTTTTGCTGCTACCGCTTGTCTCCTGTACACTGTGAAATCACTGTCCCGTTTAATCCTTTCCATCCAGCTCCTCTCTGTGTGTTTCAGCAGACTCCATTGTGCCCATCAGACACACTCATCTTCTCCAATATATCAACTTTTACAAACTACATGTTTACATACAAACATGTCTCACCTGGTCAGATCCTGTGAAAACATGCTGTGAAATGTCTGAATATATTCTCATACTCCACTTCTTTCTGTCAGTCCACCTTCCAAAACCTGCGTAGTGACCCCTCTTAATCTGAATTGTTGTTTGATGTTTCTTCTGACCCTGAACTGCTGTAGATTTTAAGCAATTTTTATTTAAATGATAGGTCAAGGACTTTAGCAGAGAATTGTTTATGGCAAGGTTATTTTCTGCTGCCTCCCCTTTGCTTTGCAGGGTCATCACACCCGTGTCGCTGGTAAGGAGTAGTTGAGTGGTGCTGGCGAGCAGCAGTAGGACAGTTTGATTAGATTTATCCTTTTTCTATTTTTGTTTTTTTAAATTGGAAAAGAAGTAAGTATTAAAGGCCCTTGATTCTGCCCACCATTCTCAGTTGTAATTATTTACAATGGTAACAATTCAAACTCCAAATGCTATTTTTGTAAATATGTCAAACCCCAGTAATCTGACATATGTTTGATGAGTGCAGCCTTTAAATGAATGCGCCTATAAATTTAATATCTATATTGTAGTCATTCTGAAGCAGCGCCTCTGCTTTGTTCAGCCAGTGTCACTTTGGATTCTTTTTAGCTGCTTAGTAAACGGTCAGCTAGGTGGTTCATGTCTGATTATGGGCCTCGTTCCATTACTGGGAGAGTACCTGTTGGTGATGGTGATTTCCCTTCTGCTATGTTAGAGTCCATTCAATGGAGGAGCGAGAAGATCAGAAGGATAGACTGGACTTTGTTCGAAATCAGCTGAACATTTTGACAGAAGATACTAAGGAAAAGATCAAACACGTTACAGAGGAAGTAGAAAATAAAGTAAGTAATGGCAGTGTGAAAAATCTCGCAGAGTCAAGTGCTGTCTCTTCTGTAAGGGAGCTTCTTTAGGTGCCCATTCACCCTATGAAGTCTGTTTGGAATGTCTGCTATGTTCCTCCTCCAAAATAAAATAAAATCAACCTGGCAGTAACTGAATCATTTGTTGTAGCAGTAATGCAGCGGTATGTTGTCACTCTGGCTGGAAAAGGTGAGAAAAACATTTCATGGATTTACCACGTTCTTCCAGGTCTCCTCTGCCATGACCGATGAGATTTGCAGACTTTCAGTTTTAGTTGATGAGTTTTATTCAGATTTTCACCCTTCTCCTCAAGTATTGAAGCACTATAAGACGGTAAGTTTTCTCGCATGGTTTGAAGCCAGGTTCTGTGTCTTTCCTTTAATTTCTATTTCTTTATAATTTGTGTAGCATTTTACGTGACACTTTTAAGTATTGCAAGATTATTACTCTCTGACATACATATTTCTCTGTCTACCTAAAACTGGAAAAGGTTGGAAATATTTTCTGCTTTGTTTTTGGAAATAAATTAATTGTTGTTTCGACAGTCTTTTTGCTAGAGTGGTTACTGAGACTTTAACTCACTGACATCCTGATTTGATGACTTTTGGTAAAGAAAGACCTTGCATAACCAGTTTTCAGAACTTCTAAAATGAAATAAGTCCAAAAATAAAATGAGCTTGCAAATACTCAACACTTTATGGGTTTTTAAAATTTTTTATTTTTAAAGAAAAAAGGCAATTTTTACTGAACCTCTATAAATGCCTCCTCCAACTTAGTATTTTAAAGGATCGTGCACCTGTATTTGCCTTGTACGCTCAGACTTTACTGTTACTGACGGATGGCTGCAACGCCCACATGTTTCAGCCTTGCTGATCAGCTGGGAGTGCTGCATTTCCAGGACAGTCTCTGCTGCCCTGGCTTTGCACAGGGTCCAGAGCAGAAGTCCTTGGGAGGTGATGAAGTTGGTTTATCTTTGTGCAGAGCAGTGAAATTGGCTCCCATCAAATGATGACAGTAAGGGCTGCGTGGGGCACTATGGTAGTGATACACTTTTCAGTGTCACAATTTATTGAAAATACAGACTTTTCCATATGCCTTTTTATGATTACAGTCACTGCATGCAATTTAAAAGCCTGGTATTCCCATGGTAACATTCTTTTCTTACCAGTGTAAATAGTAATGCTTAGGGTTTAACATTGCTCTGTATAATGCAATTGATTAGCTAAATATAAGTGGATGAGCCTATGTTCTTTATGAAATTTTCAGGAACTGAACAAACACATAGAAGATGGTTTGGGAAGGAACCTGGCTGATCGTTGCTCCAGTGAAGTCAATCAGTCGATGCATCAGTCACAGCAGGAGATGATTGGTAAGAGGAGGGAGGAGGAATGTTAAGACTTCTGTTTTGAGGAAGACAATTATGAAAATAATTATCTTTTAAAATAATTTTCTTTCTGATCGCTTTTTAATGTTAACAGTATAAAATGATAAAGGAAAAACCATCCTAGATCAAGACTGAGGGTTCGTCTTAGTAGCATCTCTGATATTAACCCGTAACAGATGCTTGGGAAGAATAATGAACCTTGGTAAATACAGTGATCCATCCTCAATTTAGGGACTTCAGAGCTGGGGTACTGCATCTGGGTTAATGGCTTAGACAAATTCCCCGAGTGAACTTGCTTAATCCTTTTATAAACCCATTTAAACTTTTGGCTTCCACAACAGATACATGAAATACACTAATTGTTTGATAATGTTTCTGCAGTATCTCAGATTCTCTCTCTCCAATTCTGAGTGCAAACCAGGATAGATCCACCAAGTACTTCTCCTTTTTTTTTTTTTGACTAAGTAGTATCTTTATTGCACGTCCATATCTATCAATTCAGAGGAAGAGCATAAAGCCTCCTATTGCCTTTGCAATTATGTTATCTTTTCTATATGGCACCATAGAACTGCTGGGTAAACGAACTTTTTCTTAGTCCATCTCTGCCTTTTGGCCGTTCATAGAGATTTTTAGTTAATTTGACCATTTTGTCCAGCAGTGCTTTCACTCTTGAATTGATTTTGTGTGCCTGTTTTCTTTTATCAGATCAATGCATTCCCTCATCAATATTTACAAATAGATAAGTAGAAGAACTGGTCAGTTTAGAATCTTTTAATTCACAAAGCTGCAAGGATGCTACTTGTAGATATGCCATAAAGCTTTTGGTGTTAACTAATCTTTACTGTTCTGTTTTGTTTCTAGAAAATCTGAAACCATTGTTGCCTTCTGGTGCTCATGATCAGCTTCACTTGCTAATTCCGTGCAGGAAGTTTGACCTCAGCTATGATCTAAACTGTCATAGCCTGTGTGCAGATTTTCAGGAGGATATCATGTTCCACTTTTCCTTGGGATGGACTTCACTTGTAAATCGTTTCCTGGGTCCTAAACAAGCTCAGCGAGTGCTTTTGGGACTAGCAGATCCAAACTTGCAAGTGAGTGCTTCAGAGAGGAGGCTGGCATTTGAAGTGCCTTATTTTATCTTGCTAAGAATATATTGATTTTTACTGTATTTGCCTCTACTGTTTACGGGCTCGCTGCTACTTTCCCCTCGTCCCCTCGTGTGAAATATTTTTGGTGAGGGTTGTTTTTATTGCATTATATTCAGGGTTAGAATGAACAAAACTTTCCTAAACTTCCTGTAGCTGTTACTTGAGTTTTGTTTTCCTTTGGATTGAACCCTTTGGGTAACCTTTCCATTTGTAACCTTTTTGATCCTTACGTCTTATGTAGAAACCTTATTCTAACCCAGTTCCCTGTTAAGCAAGGAACTGTCAAAACCTCTAGTGCTTACCAGGAGCATTGTTCGGATTTCTGTGCTGAAGAGTTTAAGCCAAACCCTGAATATATGAAAATAAAATAAAACCAGTCTGCTGTGTAGTTCCTTAATGCTTTTTACTCAGGCTGCCATATTCCACTCTCCTAGATCCCTCATCCTTTAGCCACCACCCCATCTGCTGCCAGCCTTCCTGCCACAACTCCAGAGAAAATCTCCCATGATGATTTTATGGTTCCTTTGGTAATGAGTTTAGCTTCACTGACATCACGGACCTCTATGAGCCTCATCGTCGTTGGCGGAGTGGCAAGTAATATTAGCAATATTCGCGGTACTCAAAGTGGTGGCAAAGATTAAGCTGGTCTTTCCTATTTGGGGTGCAACATGAAGCATGTAATGGACTTAATAACACTGGGCTAGAGGAGCGCATGCAACACTGCATACCCGCTAGCAGTTTATAGTGAGAAAATTAGTGTCATTGCTTTAAGGATAGTTGGACGTGTTCTTTATGCCATGTGTCTGTTCAGTTTCTGAATTGTGGGATGACTTGATGGCCACTCATTCAGGTTGGATTTGGGAGCTTTGCTTTCTCCTTCCTCCTTCATGAAAAAGCAGTGAAGGTTCTGTAACCTGCATGTTCTCTATGCCACTGGGATACCAGCTCAACTGAACACAACTATGTTGCTCTGCAATAATAATATGGAAATTATATATTTGCTTAAACTAGTCTGGTGGAAGGGCCGTGAAGATGATTAAAAAAGTAGGTGGAAATAGATTTTCTTCTGCAAGACAACTTACTTAAGCTAATGAAGAATCCTTTTTTTCAGATCTGGAGAACAATAGGCTGGAAACTCATCTCTCTGTCCCTAAGTATGTATGGGTTGTTATATCTCTATGAGAGATTAACTTGGACCACGAGAGCAAAAGAGAGAGCCTTCAAACAGCAGTTTGTAAACTATGCTACTGAAAAGCTGCAGATGATCGTCAGTCTTACCAGTGCTAATTGCAGCCATCAGGTGCAACAGTAAGTGTCACAGTTGCCGTTTCCCGGCACTGAGATGCAAATCCGTGTCAGTGTGGTGCTGTGGTGTCTTGGGAGTGGGATCTGGCTGTACATCATGTGGGAAGGCAACTTTAGTGTCCCTTGGCATTTATTGTGAGGGAATTTTGAAAGAGGTTGAAGTTGCCACCTAAAAAGACCAATATGTACGTCTGTGTGTGTGTATGAGAGTTAGTGTTAAGTTGTAGCCTGTCCAGCACCTGACTGTGAAGGTGGGAGTCGGCTCCGATCTAGTGGAGGCTGAACTGCTCTGCTCTAGATAGCCGTGGATCAGCCCCGGTCACTAATGGCAAGTGTTTGTTCTGGCCCACAGGTCAGTGTGGGCTAGTTCTAAGCAGCCAGTCCTGGCTTTCTTGCACTGCAGAAGAGGAACTAAAGAGCCTTCGCGAACTGTTCTTTCTTTTGTGTCTCTTTCCCAAATGCTTTTCACCTGTCTTTGCAAGTAATGTCTGGGTGATTGTCCCCTACAGCCTCTCCTGTTGAAACAGCTTGTTCTGATTAAATTATTATTTCAGAAATAATTTTCTGCTAAATGAGACCTCTAACCAGCAGGGTGCAGAACACCTCTCCTGTGTAGCCCAGGGAATACTTTACTAATACAAAGCTCAGCTTCAGCAGAGGAAAGAGAACCATCCCCGTGTCCAGCAGCTGTGTGTCTCTTTGAGGACATGGAAGAGCTGGACTCAAACCAGTGCTCCAGTGAGGTGAAGTAGAGAGGAGAGATCTCCTCTCCTGTGGGAGAGCCTGGTTGCTGGCCTGGGGTGGTAACTGTTGGTATTTTTTTCTCTTTGGGTAAGGATGAGTCTTGGAACTCAGGTTGGGAGCACGTGGCTGAGGTGGCAGCTGGGATCGGGTGCCTCAGCCAGTCTGGGGTGCTCCTCACCCTGCAAAGGGCTCACATTCCCGTGGGCAGGGCGCTGCACAGGGAGCACTCGGCTGCTCAGTGTGTGTTACCGCCAGAGTCCTCATCTCAGCTCTGTCCCTCCTGATGCGCAATCAAAAATTGCCAGACGCGATGTTGGCATAGACTGGGGTGAATTTTGTATGATTATGATTTTTCTTTAATTTTAAAAAATGCATGATTCTCCTGCTTTCTGCTGTTCTGTAATCCCTTAACAGCTGGAGAGCTTGATTGCTGGGTTCTGCTGGACACTGATTTTGTGGGATTTGTGTGGGTTTGATTTTTTTCTTAATTTTTTATTTTTATTACACACTTGTCTTCCCTTTAGGGAAATGGCCACTACCTTTGCTCGGCTTTGTCAGCAGGTGGATATTACCCAGAAAAACCTGGAAAAAGAAATTGCTAGGCTTTCCAAAGAAATAGATCAGCTGGAGAACATACAGAGCAGCTCCAGGGAGCTAAGGTAGGAGCCAGTTCCTAGCCCTGTGGACTTCAGTGAGACTGGTGCTTGTGCTTGCTGTTACTTTAAAGCTGAAATAAGGTAGGCAGAGGTGCAGAAGGGTCTGCACTGACACCTGTTTTACATGTAACTGAGCAGCTATGGGTAAGTTAAATACATGAATGCTTCTACCTTAAGTGAATGAGCAGAGCTCCAAAAATAGTCTTTCTTAGATACTCTTCTATCTTTGTCTCCCTTTGATGTATGGGAGAGATGGTTTTCTCAAGACTATTGATCTTCTGTAGGTAGGTCAGGGTGGCGTGATGGTGCCTTCCCCAGGCACCCTCTGCGTAGGAGAACACGAACACAGCTCTTCTGTGTTGAGTCAGTCACTGCAATGGTGCTTTTCTTTTAGCACCAGTAGTGTTTACAGACGAGAAACTTCCAGCAGCTGGTGATTTAGGGACTTAGAAGCAGCCTCAGCTGTAGTTTCATGTTCTTTTTCCTGGCTGTCGCTGCCGCCTGCCCTCGGCCATTCAAGAACACAATTGGCTGAGCACCCTGTGGTGTGGAAATGCTGCACGAACAGCCGGTGAGGGGCTGCACTGCGTGTGCTGCTCACCACTGCAGAGGCTCTCCACAGTCAAACACTGAGAGTCCCGGATACACCTAGCACAGCCCTGGTGGGAAAGGGAATGTGTGGCAGGCAGCTGGCAGCCTCCTGCTGCCTGGTCAGGCCCTGCACTCAGGGTCTGAGGCTCGGGCCAGAGCCCTGATTTAGGTTTTCTTAGTGCTGTGGGATTCAGGAATAGGGTAGAAATCAAGTACTGCTGCTGATTGTGCCTTCTCTGTGATGTTCCTGCACTGAAGTAAATCCGCTGCTTTTGTTTATTTTGCAGAAATAAAGCCATTCACCTTGAGAATGAACTAGATCGCTTTACTAAGCATTTTCTTCAAAAGAGTAAATGAAACAGCGTTGCATACTTTCCTGGGGATCCTTTGTAGGATAAAGTAGAAATTTTACAGATTTTACTTCTCCTCTGTGGAGTCACATGAAATTATTTCTATTTTAAATGTTACTTTGATTACACTTGTTAATTGTAAAACTTGCTTTGGAGTTGGATGGTGAACCGAACGGAAGAGCTGTGGTACTCTCTTGTGTTTGTTTTGCAGATTTTGAGTTAAAAGTTATCTTTAAACACTAAATTTCTTTGGGCACTTAACAATAAAAACCCAAATCCTTATTGGTTTTCAGTAGTGTTTAGCAGTGGCAAGTCTCGCTTCCTGGCATCCAGGAGTTTCTGCAGGGAGAAAGAGCTCATCTGTTAGTGCTGTCTCCAGTTGCTGAGGAGTTGGTCAGGGATGGAAGATGCTGCTGCTTTGTGTGTGGTGGTGTTTAAGGAAGGGAAGTATAAACTCCAGCATGGGGAAAGGACTCTCAGCTGTTTTGAAAGCAAGAGAGGTTGTGCTGGGCAACAGTTCCTCTTGCTCAAACGGAAGTGAAAAAGAACTGAACTGTGGAGCAGTCACTGATGAGATGCAGCAGGCTCCAGTTTCCCCTCTGGCTACCCCAGCGAGACACGATGGCACTGCTGAACTAAAAATAACAGTCTTTCAACACATTTGTCAGGTTTCTTAAGGTTTGTGAAGTGGTGAAATGGTCATTTGCCCAGGAGAGCATGGCTAGAACCCGCGCTCCGGGGAGCTGCAGGGTCACTGCCACCAAGCCCCCATCCAGGCACAAGGGAGTTGGCCGAGTGAATGGGCTTGACTCAGTTTTGGGTGTTGGGTGGAGAAGCTCAGGGTCTCAGGCTTGACCTTGAGCTCGTGCCGCTGGATCTGGAGGGCCAGGAGAGGCTGGGTTTGCCTGGTTTTACTCAGGTGACGTCCCGAGTAGCCCCTTGGATCTGCTGTAGAACATGTCTCCTCCAGGGGTGGCTTACGGCAGCTGTGTCAGCATAGTTCCTCTGTGTACACCTCCAGGGAGGCAAAGCCTCTCAGAACAAACACTTTTTTGCTGTTGCCCTCTGCAATCATTTAACACCTATTCTTTTCTAACGAGACTTTTTAAAAATAACTTATTTTAAAAGATAAAGCCTTTTCAGAATATTCATATATTTTTATGGAAGTGTTAATGTGACTAAATGAAATATTCAACAGTAAATAAGGGCTATCATCTTAAGGAAATAGATGTAAAATCTAATGCTAGAGGCAGTTTAATTATTTGAAGACAAAGAACACTGTTTTTACCATAGAGTGTTTTGGTGTTTGTTCCTGAGTGTGCTGGCCCTGACACGGCTGTCTTGGAAGTTCCATTAGCAGTGTCGAGGCTTTTGAGGGGAACTGAGATACAAACCCAAGCCAACAGCCCAGCCTTGTTGCGCATGAGGTTATGGATGTGTATCGATGCTGTCCTTCAGAAGCATTTTCATGGATGTTGTATCAAGATAAAACTTTCCATGCATGTGTTCTACAGTTATTTATTAAAAAAAATCCTCCCCCTTTGTTCTAGTAAGTTATTCGGCCTTTGGATAGGAGGTGGAAGCCTTGCCCTGGTGCTCCCATGTGCAATGCATATCCAGTATCGCACAGAAATGCTGAGGTGGAATTAAAATAAGCTGCTTCCATAGCAGCCAGGCAAGCCGGGCGCTCCGTACAGCACCAACTGAGCAGTTACGGGTTCTGGGTTTGGGGAGAAGAATGTTGCAGACTTAGTAAAGAAAAGGTTGCCTGCCCTGGGGGAGTGCGGGGTTGTGTACAGGAATCCTAATGTCAAGAATGAGCAGGGGTTCTAAGACTGATTTTTGTTTTTTTCTGGTCAGGACTGTGCCCAACTCCCAGCTCCCTCTGGAGTGGCAGTAGTGCACCTCCCCCAGGCAGGAGCTGCACACAGACTGCAGAGAGGGGGAAATCACCTAATTTCCTGTTCCTAAGGGCAGTTTATTTCTATAACATCTCATGGTTTAACACACACATGCAGTGATGCTGTTCGTGGTGACAAGGAAACCAGAGGCAAAAATTAATGGTGTAGGTGTTGCTCATCCATCCTCCCTCAAGAGTCACGAGAGGCATCTTGAGCTTTAAGGCAGGGGACACTTATTTCCGCAGCACAAAGCATTCACCAGTGAGAGGGTCTGGTTAAAAGCACTTGTTTATTGGTTACAATATCAACTCATGGCAACATCTTTCACTGAGCCACTGTACAAATACAAAGAAAAGATCCATCGTGGAAAAAAAAAAGCTATAAACAGAGTTCATAGCAAGTGATTTTTTTTTTTTCACAGGGAAGTCTTTTTACAACAGCACTGTTAAAGAACAAATGGCACAAGTCCCTGGTTTTTTGAATAGCTTAAATAAAAGCTTTAAGACTGTTTCTGAATACATACACAATCCAAAGGCAGTGCAGAATCACTTCATAATTGGTAACATGACCGAAGTTTCCCAAAGTAGTCAGCAACAAGTTAAAAAAAAAAAAACAAAGAAAGGTATGAGAAATGCTGGAACTAAAGGCAAATTAAACCCAAGCATGTTTAGAAGCATTTTGGTTTGGACTCCTTTGGATGTAATATGTACTACAAGTGTTCCGATGCTTTTATTTTTAAAAAAGGAGAAAAACACAAAGAGAGCACCATTGTGTAAGTAAAACAAAGGCTTGAAATACCTAAGACTATTCCACCGAAGTCCGTATTAGTTAAAACCTAAACATACTGTGTGGTATAAGAATGTCAGGCACATGTAATCTGTTATCAGTTATATCAATTAGTAACACTGTTCACACATTTACCATAACAACACTGCATTAACATTCTGCATGTATTTTACATAACCAGCAATTGGATAAAAAGGCTTGTGGTGCCTCTGAAGTGTAGGAAGTAGTTTTACCAGCATGCATGCCAGGTTACTGTATACAAAGTGCACCATCAACCCATGCTTAATTACTTTTACAGGAAATGCTATCTCAAAAATCAGTCATTCTGCTACACAACCATTTATACCAACGAGCTGAATTAGCCAATACTCTCACCAACATCTTAAAGCACAGCACTAAACCTAGTGGAGGTGACAGTGTCCTTGGAGAGGACCGACTAAGCACTCTTGGAATGTTTTCACAATGTTTTCATTCCACCTTAAAGTAATGTGAACTTCATTGTGGGACAAGCGGTTACACTAACTGAATTAAAGAGTTAACTATTTCCACCCCATGCATTACAGTAAGCACACTGGGACCAGCTGGAACATCAGTTCAGCTCTGCCAAGTCAAGGTCAGGCCCTCTCCTTCAGCAGGGGGAAAAGCCTATTTAATCCATGTTCCATCTCCGGTGGCATATGATGTTGTCATACACTGACCTACCAGTTCTGCCAGGACTGCGATATATCTGCAACTGAGCAAAGCACAGCGATGTTTGGAAGAAAAAAGGTCTGGAGGCAGATTGGAACAGGCCCACATTGCCAGAGTAAGTGAGGGTACATCAGCAAGATGACACACAGCAGCGTTTTGTGGTTTCCAGAGTCCCAAGCAATGAACACACAGATGCGCGAGCGCACACAGGCACGAGCCCAGACTGGGTGCTTGCCTGGTGAGTATTTCTCTATTGCAAAGTTAAATCAACATTAGGAAATGCTGACAAAAACTGTACCTGAATAAAAACAGACCTGGTTACACGAAGCACACAGTCCCACTTCCCCAGCCAAAACTGAGTGACTTTTCAGAAGAGAGGCTGGGGAAGAGCTGCCTCGCCACGGCTCTGGCACAGTGTTCTCAGTTACCATTTCATAATTGCAGCAGTTATATGAAACTCAGATAGTGATGTAGTTTGGCAACAAACTTGTAAAGGCAGGTTAGGATGTACCTGCTTATGCTGCAAAACCTGCTGTGTAATCAGGGAGTCTGCTGCACAGGGAGAAGTCGCACAAGCTGCACCCCTCAGCCTACACTGAACTGTAGGCACGTACCACTGAGTCACAGCTGGCAATAAACCCTTCTAGGTAAAACCTAACAAAGGGTCACTTTACAACCTTACTCATACAAAGGAGTTTGAGCTACTAAAACCGCATCCATTTTAGTAAGGGCATCGATCTGAAAGGTCACCAATAGCTGTTTAAAAAGGGGAATACCACAGCCTGGGCACGTTCATTACTTGGCCTCATAAAATAACAATGTGTTACCTTAAATACAGAAATTAAACAGCAGCCCTGGCAGGATCTATCACAAGCTTCCTACCAGTCCCCAAGAAGCACCAGACGCTGTTTCCCCAGTTGTGCTCAGGCTTCTTCCAGGTTTCCTTGTACACCAATGCCAACGGAGGCACCAACGCTGCAGCGCTACAAACTCCAGTTAACCCAGCAGGAGGAGTGAGAGCTGTGTGATGCTGTTGGAAACCTTGCTAGCAAGCAGCTGCCATTCTTTATTATCCATTTTAAAAGCAGCCGACTCAACAGAGCCTGAACAACAATGACAGTGACATTATTCGCATCAATACCTGTACAAGAGCTGTGCCCATGTTCACAGCCTACCTCAACTTTTAAGAAAAATTATATACATTTGTAAAATTGGGTTTGGAGTTTCACGAGTAGAAACTGGCTTTATTACCAGAATGTAAAAATGGCACCTGTCTTTGCAACGGTGTTAACTAGGAAATTTGTTCAAAACACACTTCTATGGACAAAAAGTTTTAGAAAAAGAATATTTCCTTAAAATTCCTTAGTAGCAAATTTCCAGAATGATTCACTCAAGGCAGCTGTGAGTTACCAAAAAAAAAAAATATATATAAAAAAAAAGTGCACCACTGAAAACCCAAACCAAGTCTGCAAGATCCCAAAGAGCTGCTCACTTCAGAGAGTAATAAGAATTTTGCAATAGTTCTGTTAATGCAGACCGATCACAAAGCAAAATGCTGAGGAATTCCTGTGACACGCAACACAGTGCAACTTTGGTCCTACGCCGCAGTCCGCTGTCAGTAAATATATGCTTCTCCAGCACAGGATGCACCTTTTTCATTAAAAGTGATTTTACTGTGATGGACTGGTGCATTGACTGGCACCTTCACCATTGCAGACATGGCACGTTTACAGGCACAGTCTGGAAGTACTGAAATTTAGGATTACAAATGCCAGAAACTTGACAAATCATCTCAGCCACAGATCTGGTTTGGTGTATTACAACATACTGGGCACTTCTAATTACTACCTGCCCCAGAGATACCCAGACTCCCCATAATGTCACGAGGGCAGATTAACATTCTTTTCTGACCTGATTATTCACATATATTTAAAATAAGTCACTGAGCCACACTATCAAGCCAATAGACTTAATTCCCCCTTCCAAAACCACCACAGACACTGTTATTCCCAAGAGAACATCCATTGGAAGCACAGGCAGGCTGCCAGGCACCAAAAAGTTCAGCGATCTTCCCGGGTAGTTTCAAACGGGCATCAGTCACTCTGTTTTCCTCTATCTACACTCAACTGTACATGATCAGAACCTACCATCTATAAGCAATTGACATAAAAATTAGAACAAAATCAGAAGCAGGCGCGGAAATGGCTATTTACAGTGTCAGAGCTGCAGAACAATCAGCATCTAAACAAGCCACCATGGCACAGACCTCTGTGAGCGCAGAACAAGCAAGCCGCTACGTTTATGGTGTGAAGCTTTAAGGGATCACACAGGTAAGTAAGGTTATTTGGTTCCTTGTGAGTTACACAATTCCTCTTATAATTCACACTGCACATAACTGACAACAAGCGCTTTTGGCTGCGGTAGGCTTCGGCAAGCCCCTGCTTCAGAGGGGGATAACAGGCAATTAACTGCACATTTAAATCTTCTTTAAGAATTTAAGCAAAGTCGTCCTGAATTTAGCTGATTGTGGTAATTGAGCAAGCTTTGCAAATACACTGCTTTCTGCGCTCTTGAGCATCAAGGCAAATCATTTTGTTACTTTGAATCAGCTGGAGTTTGGGATGGGCCACCACTACCTCATCTCCTTCCTTAGAGCTGCACTGTCCAAAGGAAAAGCACTCAGCCGCTGACCCCACCAGCGCAAGTCACTGGGCTTCCCTCCCCCCAGGGCTGCACGGAATAACTGATGGGAAAAGCTGCAAGAAAGGAGCCAATACTTCTGGAACCCCATTTTTTTAAATTATTATTTTTAACTTTATTTATTAATGATTTTTGCTGTTGTTGCAAGTCTGCCTGGCGTTAACCCCTTGGTGTTTGGAGGCCATGACCGCCAATGGATGAACCAGGAACCACTGGCTTGAAGGAAGAACCTCCCATGATTAAAAATACACACGCAGGTCAAGAAGTGAGTGAATAAGGCGGTAGGTATTAACTGGGAGTCACCAGGGCCTTTACAAAAATTTCAAATGCCTTCCATTATAAAAACACATACATACCATTGGCTTCACTTTATCTACAGTAAATTCACAAAAACATTTAAAACAGCAATCTAGTTCACCCACTACAAAACTCAGAAGTGACATCTTAGGTTAAAAGCAAAGCTATAAATGTAGTTCCTTAAAAAAATGCAAACATATTTCTTTACATACAGACAAATGTTACATGATTGGCTGCTATAATGTGTATATTCTGTTATGTACAAAGAAAAGTACAGGATTAGCAGACTGAGCACAAGCAAAAACCCTTCAAGGACAATCTAACCAAACCACCAAAAACGAAAAGACTGGCTCTCAGTTTGTCGGTCACCATGATTATGTGTGCTGGCCCCTTTTAAAAAGTCAGTGATTTCTTCCCCCCTCCCCTATTTCTTCACTTGATCTTCTAGTTTACAGAAAGCCTTTTTGTGTAATAATCAGTGAATAGAAAAACTTCACCTGCAAATACAAGGTAGAAATGTTATTTCACAGCTATAGGCTGCAGCATTGATCTCTCCAGGTCTCAAATGGAGAATGTACATGTTTGGCTCCCAGTTAATTCCAGATTCTGAGAAAACTGTCCCAAGACCCTGTAGCTACAGCCATGCCATCATCAGTAACACCTAAACAGCTGACACGGTTGTCATGGCCAGCAAGGACACCTACAAAAAAACAAGAAGCAATGCCAGTTAATATTCACAGGATGTCAAAGGACTTCAGCTTTCGCTCTGCTCTCCCCTGGCAAGTGTTCAGATTTGCTAAAAAAGATGCAATGCAAGGTCTAATCGTCCTTTTTGTCTTTAACTTGAAGAACTATATAGACCACAACAGCCACATCAAGAAATTCAACACTGAGGTTTTTCAAAGCAGACGTACACAATACAGCCTCCATTATTCTCTCTGCCCTTATGACTTCTTCTTTCTGCCCCACACACCTCCTAATCCTTAAATCAGGCTCTCTACTGTTTTTTCCCCCTCTTTTCAGCAATGCTGTCCACAACTTCAGGAGTACTTCCAAAATCAAATGTGATGTCTTCTGACAGTGCCCTACCTTGAGTCTCCCATGTTTTGCAAACCCCATGTATTGTGCCCAGCTATTACAAAAGCAGCACTGTACCCTGCCTCTTCCCGCTTTTTTTTTTGTTCTCCTTCTACCCGTGCTTGCACTTGTCTGCTCTCTCAAGGTAGCACATCCAGGTCTATTAAAACTCAGCCTTAAGGACATGCTTTTCTTTTCCACTGAAGAACTGAACCAGGCCCCAACACTTAAATTACTGTATGAAGCTACGCTATAAACACGCTACCATAGACTTGTACTTCAAGGAAAGCTGGGAAGGGGCGCTTTATCAGGGAGTGTAACGACAGGATGGTTTTAACCTGAAAGATGGGAGATTTAGATTAGATATTAGGAAGACGTTTTTTACTGTGAGGGTGGTGAGGCATTGGCACAGGTTGCCCAGAGAGTTGGTAGTTGCCCTGTCCTTGGAGGTGTTCAAGGCCAGGTCTGTATGGGACTTTAAGACACCTGATGCAGTGGAAGGCATTTAAAGTGTCTGCTTCCCCTCTCTTCCAACAGCAGGAAATTATGGTCCCCAAAGCAAAGACTAACTACTATGTGAACTACCTCCTCTGATGGGTGGAAAAGGCAGTGCAAATGTATAATTCCATATGACTTAATTTCAAAGTTTTTATAGACATAATGTAATTTTGGAGGCTTTTCCTTAGCCTCAAGAACTGGTGTCTGCCAGCACACAGATACAGCACGGCCAGTCCGCAAGAAAAAGGAGAGTTTCACTGACTGGAACACTGACTCCAGACACCACAGAGACCAAACTGTAATGCAACATAACAACTGCAGGATACAACCAAGTGTACTCAAATAAAAGGATGCCATTACAAAAGAAAACACTGTTAAAAAGAAACAAGCAGGTTCTGTAACACCAGCATTGGCACTGGTAATGAACTGGCTCTGCATTGTGCATACATTTTGAAAACCCATCTTCTGCTAAGGAAACAGAAATCTTCAGCTCACTGCAGTTCTATGCACTCACCTGCTCTCTCCCCCTTCAGCGTGTCCCAGACGTTGCAGTTGAAATCATCATAACCTGCTAGCAAGAGGCGACCGCTCTTCGAGAAGGCTACAGAAGTGATCCCGCAGATGATGTTGTCGTGCGAATACATCATTAATTCCTGATCTGCACGCAGGTCGAAGAGTCGGCAAGTGGCATCGTCAGATCCAGTGGCAAATGCATGTCCATTAGGGAAAAACTGAAAGTTTTGATTAAGAGACAGGAGTTTTACACCAGAAAAATACATTATTCATGCATTATTTCGATAACATCACAGGACTGTTTTGCCAAGGAGATCAGATAAAGGCAGCATGATTTTTTCTAAAAAAATCTCTGTGTTAAAAAATCCCATACACACCGCTATGCGATGCCACACTTCTACAGCAGCATCTGTAACACCTGAGTGACTGGAATTTCATCCAGTCAGCTTTTGCGTGCAGTATAAACAGGAGACAAGGGGGATGCAGCTAAGTCCCACAAAACAAAGCAAGATGCCGTTATGCGCATCCTGGCTGTGGGCCAGGAAGACCTGGATGAAGTGATATGTAATGTTCTACCCTGAGCTGGGCAGCCGGCTTGGCTCAGCCAAGAGACTGCTTGCTTGCAAAAAATCTACTCCGAATCAGAGCTATTCCTGCAACAGCCATATTGATTGAAATGGGAATGAAAAGAGCTCAATACATTTCAGGATTCAGCTCTAAGTATAGGATCTGCATTCTTCTACGGGTCATGCGTTTGGTATTTTCTCAGCCTTAACATTTTTTTCATGTTTATCAAAACCAGATGTAGCTTAGACTTAGATTTCATTCCCTATTTATCAGAGCTTCTATCTTAACGATCAGAACATAGTGTTACTATGACAGAGGAAATACAATCCAGTCTATAAATATTACAAAATTATTCCAGGGATGAATATTCAATGTAAGAACTGATTTTAACCTTGCCTTCCAGAATATTTTGCCAAAAACCCTTTTCAACAGAAACTATTAAGTACACATTTGTTCAACAAAAAAAGTTTAAGGAGAGGATGCTTGGCTATTTTGCTCCCTCTCAGTATACCACATTTCTCCACAATTTTCAGTTTTTAACACATTGCCACACTGTAAGAAGTCTCCCTCCTCCATTCTTCGCTTCTTAAAAAAAGGGTCTCAGTTACTGAACAAAAACATAGCTGAAACCATCTAAGAACACTTCAGTGCATCACAGATAATAATTCAGTTACAAACTAGACCGTAAGTTATCAGACAACCTTCTTCGTTACATACAATTTAACAGTCTCTACCCTAACAAAGTAACTGATTTTAAATCAAGGCAATCCAGTAAACTGTAAGCAGCATTCATGCAACAATAGCTTTTACCCTCCCTCTTTCGTCCCATGTGGAAATACAAACGATCACTTACACAAACTGCATTAATATCTGACACATGCCCTGTGAACGACTGCCTGCACATTCCATCTCGAATATCCCAAAGCTTTGAGGAGGCATCACAGGCACCCGAAACAAAAGTCCTCATATCTGGACTTAGAGAGAGACTCATCACATCGCCAGTATGCCCAGTGAATGTGGTGGTCTGTTGACCAGTTTCAATATCCCACAAAGCACTGCAGATAAAGCAACAACATTAACACAATGTATGGGGTTATTGGAGAGTTTAAGTTTTAAATACAAACCAAGGCATTGGAGAGAAAAAATTTTTGAAAAGAAAAAAAAAGGGAAAAAAAAGGCAAAGGGAAAAAGAAAAAAAAAAGGGAAAAAAAAAAACCGAAAGGGAAAAAGAAAAAAAAAACGAAAGGGAAAAGAAAAAAAAAAACCCAAAGAGAAAAAGAAGAAAAGCCAACAGATCTCAAAAACTCACCAGGTGGTGTCTCCTGAGCTAGTGACAATTTGGTTGTCATCGAGAAAACGACAACAGGACAAGTACCCTAAAACCGAAACAATTATGTTAGTTTCCGACCCAAGTTCTCCCAGCAGGTCTGTAACCAACAAAACTATTTCACTCTTCACAATGCACCTCAGAGCGAGACTGTTCACTCGGTGCAATAAAAACCAAAGCTGAAGCAAGAATGCAGCTGACCTGTATGCCCTGGCAGCTCTCGGCTCACTCTCACATTGCCCTCTCTGGTTTTTAAGTTGTATATGGAACAGATGTTGTCCAATCCACCACAGGCAACGTAGTTTCCAGACGGTGCGTATGCACAAGTCATCACCCAGGAGGATCTCAGAGGAATGGCGTGCATCTTTGGAAAGACAGAACCCAGGAATGCTACGTCACACATTAGGCTTTCATTTTGCACTGAGGTCATTCATATCAGTTCATGAATTAAAGAAGATTAAAACACACCGAGCAGACTGTGTATCACAAGCTTCAGTATTTTGGTTTCACAGCATATTACAACCCATCTCATATTTATACACACTGGGATGAAAAATACCGGTAGTCTCCAGGGCAGATATACAGAACTACAATACAGCACTATTTAATAGCAAAGCTATTCTGAACTTAAACATTTACAACATTTGTTTATTCTACTCAGATTTCTTCATCCAGTTCTTCTACATCTCTGAACTACAGGTTATAAAATGGGATGGTTGCACCCAAGGAGGCTGCACAGTTTACAGAAGCAGATCCCCACACCACAATCTACGTACGCTTTCCTCATTTAACAGCTTTCTTGTTCTTTTTTTTCCCCTCCTCCTTTCTCTGCCCTCAAAAGAAAAGCACTCTTGTAAATTCTGAGCTTCTGTGTTTCTACAATTTAATACCAAATTAATTTCAGAAGCAAAACCACACAGGCAGAGAGCAATAGCTACAAGCTACTGCAATAGCAAATCGGAGTGAAAATGTTACATATTACCTACAGCTATTGCTTCCGAGACACAATCTACAACACATCACCAGCAATCAGCTAGTCATGAAAAAGGAAAAAATAAAGATTATCTGAATTAGAAAAAGACTGCTTTTCATTTTTGCCTTGCAACCATAGCAAAAAAGACATAAGCCCCCTCAAACATATTATTGATATGAATTATAAATAACTTTACCTTATTTGTTGTATAACTATCCCAAATAATTAATTTTCCATCTTGAGAAGCACTGACTAGTAGCCTAAATATAGAACAAAATAAAACGTTAATATAAAACAAACCAAAATATCCCAAAATAGACATACTTCATGCGTGATCAGCAAATGACTCAGAAATTTCATTATGTCTTTATTACCCTCTGCTTTTTCAAGGGGAGCAGGGTTTGGGGGCAGATTTGTTGGAAAAAATCTGCAAAGAGCTACAGATTACCTGAGCGAAGAACCATGTGTCCATAGGGGCTCATGATTAACAATGGACAAACCCAAGCAACTTACTGAAAACACATCTGATGAACTCTCTTCACAGCTGCTTTTATGTTTCATATACTAATATTTTAACTATACAGCTACACAAAAATAAACAAATTCAGGGGAAAATAAATTGGCAACCAAGAGTCACTGTTAACATCTGACTCTCAGCTGCAGTAAAGGCAGCGTAATAAAACTCCTTCTGAGAAGCAAAGTAATTTTTCCTGCTATGTACAAAATGAAATAAAATTTGTCAAGTTTTTCAATCTCTGTCATCACAGAGTTTTGTAATTATTCAGCATCTTGGAAAACACAATATCCATCATTCCCAAAATATGCCTCATCATATACCCTCCTCTGCTTAAATAGACTCAAAGAACTTCATTAAAACTAAAAGAAGAAAAATGCAAATTGCTTGTGGTAAGAACAAGCCAAGTACCTCTCCTTTCAATCACAGCTTCTCTGTTACCACAAGGCAATCCTCTCTGGTTTTAGAAAGACGAAAACCTCACCACAGCGGTGGCCTGTGATCCCCCTGCAAGGGCACCAGCACCACACTATATGGCTCTCAAAAGCTGGCACTAATTCTGAAGTCGACAGTTGCATTTCTAACCCTTAAACCACAGGTTTAAGGCGCACTTGTACAAACCTTGAGTCAGATCCCCAGTGCATAGCATAGATTTTGGCTAAGTGACCTCTAAGCGTACGTCTTGTTCGCATTTGGATTCGACCCACTGAGTCCAGACTTGTTGTGATCTAAAAATAAATAAAACAAACCCCTGAGATACTGAGAACTATTTTTACTATACAAGATAACTGAATACATTTGAACTTTGATAGAAAACAATCTATCTTGGCATGCAATGTTAAAAAGAAAAGTACTAGTGTATAACACAGGATTAGGTCCATGCAACACTCAGGAAAACAGACGGTACAGAAGATACACTGACACACTTCACTGGCTGAAACTTCAGGAAGTTGTTTTTAAAACAGTACTACGCAACACTGAGGCTATTCCAGATTATCAAATCTGAAAGTTTTCCATCAAAATCAATGCAAGAATATTTACTGCATTGTTACTTTTTGAAGCATGGCAGAACTTTAAATGTAAAATACTTTTGTTTCCAAAATACATCTAGAAGACATTTATTTAACTCTTTCTAAATACACTAAAGACAACAAACACATTCTATTTAAAAGGCAAACTGGAAGTAGGACCCACTAAAATGGTTGGGAGTTTTTTTGACTGGTGAGAGGTTTTTGCTGTTTTGTTTATTTGTTTGGGGTTTTGGTGGGTTGTTTTGTTTTGTTTTAAATAATTGTATAAATATACAGTATATTTCAAAAGGCTCCTTCCACTTTATTCTTTCAGTTTTTAAACAGGAACATGTTACAATCAAACTGTAGGGTTTGGTTTTTTTAATACACATATCAAGTAACAGCCTACACACAGAATTTAAAACATACCTGAGCAAGAGTTGTGTCACTACATGCTTTCCTTGCATCCTGAAACAAAAAATAGAAGAATCTGAATCTCAAAGGCAACACTGAGAGAAAGTGTCTAAAGAAAAAATAACTCCTAAGTCAGGCTTCACCACACTCAAAAAGCCACAAGCCAAGAACAACTTACACAGCAATATGCCTTCTGCCACCCTAGTGTTTTATTGTCCAAGGAATCTAAAACACGGGCACACAAGCTAGGGATAGTGGAGGAAGAGGGACTTCAGAAAGGCCATGCCCCAGCCACCTTTGAGTGTCTCTTTCTACAGAATATGAGATTCAAAGGCATTTGGAGCCATCCTGAAGTCCCAGCGCCTACCCTCTTCCCTGATTCCTTCCCCGGTGTGGGCGTGCTCACTCAGGGTGTGCTGAGCACCAAGGGAAGAACTGATCCACCTGAAAAAGCAACCACATATTATACACGATTAGCAAGCTTTGTGCTACATAGGGCTCTTGCTTTAACCCCCCTGCCATGCAGGTGTGGTGATGAGAGGCAGGGTGAAAATGTACAGGCAGGATCTGGAGAGAAGGACACAGAGCAGGCTCACCAAAGCTTAAGCTGTTGATGCACTTCATGCAAAACGAAGGAAAACACACCCAGTCAACTAACATCCTCATTTATTTCATGGAATAGATGGTACTCCATACAGCTACTCCATTTTTTATTCAGACTCCACGGGCATGACTGACTTTCTGCATATTATTCAGCCCTACCTAGAAAACAGACTTCACTTTCATTTGTGCAATGAGAATAACAGCCTGGACACCTGACACAGGTGAGCACCACTGAGCCCAGTTTGCAACATGCCCATTTTGCACAAGCTGGTTTCTGTTACAACTGGGACTGCATCGCACTCCTGCACCTCAGCTTCCCCTCTTCGAAAAACAAAAACAGGCATGCAGTCAGCAACCACTTCTGAGAAGCAAGGTTTAAAATAATAGGCTTAAAATTAGACAAGAACTCTCCAGCACAAGTTAAAGATAAACCTCCCAGCAGCAGTATCGAAGGGCCAGCCACAATACCCTGTCTAATGCCCTGCAATTTCTCCAAATACCTCCCACCTGCTGTAAATGGTGAAGCAGGCACCCCACAACTGATGGATGGCCGCCGCCACCACTGGTTTGTTTGTGTCCCCACCCCGCGAAAGTGTTCAATCTGTACACTAATGGAAACGTCTTCTTCCAGAGGAGGAATGGAAACATTTACTCACGCATTTTGGAACTGAATCAGCACATTCAGACCAGGATTTAAATATTTTTCAAGCTCTTGTCTGAGAGTTACTTGACATTGCAACTTTAACTTAAATTTTTTAGTGTCTGTTTATTTTGACCACCATTTATAGCCTTCCTCTCAGAAAGCAAATCTGAGAGTGGATTAAGTCATTGCAACTGATTTTTAAAATGTCTGAACTGTAGAAATATTTATAAAATGTTGACGTCTGGAATCAGGAGGGGTTTAAAATACCAGAGCAGCAAATCCCCTCGCACTCAGGACTTATTTTACCCACAGGAAGAAACACGCTGGATTTTAAACAACTTCAGTTGTTTAGTTTAGCTGAAATACTGAAAGATGTTCAACATAAATGAATTCTGAATGCACTCTGAATGAAACAAAGCAAGTTTTCTTAAAGAAAGAGCTATTAGGAACATCTAGTCTTGAGGCTGTCTAATTCTTGCCATACGATTGGCAGAGTTGCAGGAAAAACAAAGTTTCAACAGCCTATTTTAATTCTCACATTTTAACTGTCAATTCTACATATGCATCATCGTAACAGAATCATTAGTGTCATAACATAAAAAAGCTCTTCTATAGAACTGTAAATTTCCTCAGTTCATGCACTAGATGTCTTCTCACAAATTCTGCATTGTCTATCTGCTCGATCCATGTGCAGCCCCCACAGTTTCCTAGCACACACACTAAAGATTTCTCTTTTTTTCCCCACACTATATGTAGTTTTTAAAATATAGTGTCTTATTTGCTCAAAATGTCATTCAGCTTCAAGTATGCAACACTTCCAAAAATGATATCCTGAATTTCAATTCTTAAAGTGAGGACAGGTATCGCATGGGAACTTTATTATAGACAGAACTAGCAATCAACTTCAACCATAAAGCCATCCTGCTACCTAACTGTTCATCGTTCACTCATGTTTCAAACTTCCTGCTCTAAAAATTCATGCAGTCTTAGACTATGCTGGAGGGATAAAATATCTGCATATGGAACTGAGCTACAGCTGCAGTAACTGCACAGGGAGGCAAAGGTACCCACAGCCCCTAGATATCATTAAACATTTCTAAACCATTCCAGATGACAAGTCGTCTATTGGGAAGTTGACAGGTATGCATCACAGTTTATTCTCCTTTAGGAAGCTGCTAGGTACAACCTTATCTGGAATTCACTTATAAGCACAAAGCTGACTTTTTGTGATTATATTCTTAGAGAAAATATCAGGCAAAATCAGAGTTGTAAATAACTAAGATAGTAAACACACATAAAATAAACGCTGTTAGTGACCTTGCCTCTTTTTAGGAGTGCATCAAAAATAATTCCTGAAAATTACCAGCCCGTCAGATATTGTAGACACTTAAAAAAAACCCTTAGTTTTTTAGCTACTATTGTATCCTCTTACCCATCCAAACAAAACACTTATTTAGAAAGAAAAGTGAATGGTCACCTACATAAATATGAAACTGCATTATTTGGTCAGAAATTTTCTCAAGTATTGAGTCCCCAGAAGCATTTTTAATTGCATATTAATCTGAAGTTAAAATAAAGCACGAGGTATCCAACTTTGCAATCAGATCCAAAAGGCAAACTCTGCTGAGCCAGAGGACTCCAATGGCAATAGCCACAGTTATTCAGCTACATCCATGCATGCGTTTCAGGTTTGGGTGACAGAGCTACAAGGTAAATGCTGAATTGACCTAAAGCCACAAAACGGAGTCCTTATACAAAAGGCCCGCAGATTTTTATGCTCTAAAATCAGAAAAACAAACATTTCTGCAACACATAGCTCTTACTTGCCTCGTATGTCTTTCCTCACAGAACAGCATTTTGCTTAACACCAGATTGACTACTGAGACCGAATTAAAGACTGACTGGCTCACTCCAACACGATGTCATAAGAAAGTCTTTACACGTCAGGTAGAGGAAGAACTGAAAAATTCTGTACACTTCTAATTCGTGCAATGCTGTAATAAGGCTTAGATTTATAAGATTCAATTTTAATCTAAATTTTATTTGTTTTCCTCTATGGAGCTGCTAGAAGAGGCAGTCAGTGCCACAGATTTGCCTGACCTCTGCTTTGTCTTTCATTGGTGTATTAAGGACTCGGAACTCTCCTTGACTAATGCTGAATGAGTAGCATTGAAAGTAACATTTGTCCCCAACACATGCACTAACACATGCAGCGTGTTTATCACATGGCTGACACTAATAAGCAGCCAAAGGTCCACTGCACGAAGCAGCAGACCACCACAAAACAACGCTGCCAGTGTACATCAGCCTAAAAATGTCAGCATGCATGCAAGACATCCTAAGAAACCTGTAGTCTGAGCTGATAGTAATGACTGCAAATAAGGCACTGCCATTCAAATCAGATTTATGGATGCTTCATGCTTAGAAAAAGGAAACAACAGACTTTGGAGATGCCGATTATGCTTTCTTCTACTTTCTTTACTGAAAAGTGCAGCAGTGAAATATATAGGCATGCTGCAACAGATTCCTGGTAAACTGACTTTGGGCATGACAGTTTGTACTCGCTTTATCAATGAGAAATTTCAACAAAAAAACAGTACATATGAGGGGATCCACATTTTCAAAAGAAAATTCAATAGGAAGCAAATAAATAGGGCCTGTAGAAATGACACCCATCCTGGAAGGTTCTGTTACACTCCATGCTTTGACCTGCACGATCATCAAGACAAGTAACAAAACAAAGGAATAGCTATAGGAAATAAAACATTTTGTTCAAGAAATACTATGAATACATTTCACGATACCAGTGGCTTACTTTTCTGATTTTTAAACAACTATCCTGAAAATATTTTAAGCTCTGCACAGCTTAAACAGGAGCAAGTGATAAATGCGATCTTTACACTTTACTCCTTTAAAGGAAGAACTTTATTATGAAAAATAAGCAATTAGCAATTCTTACTCTGATTTGATTTCGCAGCTGCTCTGCCTCCTGCCGTAACTGTTCCAGCTCACTCATCTTCTTGGTCTCTATTTCTCACACTCCACTGGCGAAGAAAACCTGCCAAAAAAGGGAAGAAAACTAAGTTTCAATATCACTTTCTCCTCTTTAAAAAACGTAACACTACCCCTCCACCATGAACCTGTATCTCTTTATTCTGCCTTTAGAATACTGAATATATTTTGAATATAGAAGCAACTGTCAGAGCCACCCACTGCATTTTACAAACTTGTTGGTGAAAGCATGAGCAGCACCACTCTCATCACCCATCCACAGACTTCAGGAGCCTTTACCTCAAGATGGCAACAGAGAGCAAAGACTGCAGTGGTTGTCTCAAATATGTACCTTAGAGCTCAACAATGCTACAACACCAACACCTTTGCACGTGACATCCAAGGCAGTTGCTGTTTTAACTAAAGATGAGCATTTTGAATCCTTGACTGCAGCTGAAATAGATTTTCCATATGCTTTTCCATATTTTCCCTGGGCAAAGCACAATGATGCTTTCATCTCAAAAGCACCCACATGGAGAGAAGGGATAGTGAACACCGAACCATCCCTAAAAGCTTCCTCATGCTGCAAGCATGAGCAGCAGCCTAAAGCAGTTCTCATCTGAATAAGGACTCAAAGCAATCTTAATAAAAAGATCAATCAACAGTAAGAGCACATGCAAACACACTTTCAGGTTAGTATTTTTTTTTTAAATCAGCTTTCGCATCTAATTTTTTCAGTGTTGAGCAGTTTCCTCAGATTGATTTTCCTCTTTATTCCCAGTACAGCCGAACACTACCTCAGACCTCTTAAGTCTATTCACATACATTTAGACTTCAACATCCTTGTAGTGAAAGTAAAACAAGCAAGCAGCTTGCTCAGCAACAAGCCAGGCACATGTCTGTGGGGGTTTTTTAATGACAGAAAAAGCACACCAGAGAAGTGATGGGGGTCCCACTACATCATCTAAAAAACCCAAACCACTTCTAGCTCATACAAAAGAGATGGAAGTCAGAATACTACTCACAAAATTAAAATTGAATGAGGAAGGAACACAAGTAGGAAGAAGTACCTATGCAAAACATCATCCTAAGCATTTCATTTAAGCTTAAGAAACAATACAGTAGTCTCCACCCAATTTAGTCCACCAAACAGTGGCCAAAAAACAGAGGAAGAAAGGTCACAGTGTGGCTAGTAAGGTGTAGACCTCTAGGGAAACCTCTTTAATTGGTCTATCTACTGGTTCTTTGTAGTTCAGTAGTGATGTGCTCCAAAAGACAGCCTCTGGATAGCTCTTTTCCATCTGTAAAACACAACGCCTCATAGGTACAAAGAGTGAAAGTTATTGGTTCAAAGTAACTTAATAAGATAATAATCGTCCTTAGACCAACCCTCATACAAGTGTTTGAGAGTGACAAAACCTCTCACTACTCAAGAAAAAAAAGTATAATCATCAATTATCCACTTACTCCTCCTTTCTCTCTATCTGAACCTCCACTCCTTCCGCAGATACCACTGCGAAGTCCATTTCGGAATAATCCCACAAGCATACACAAATGGGACCATCTGCAAATTAAAACACATCTGCACTGGTAAGAGAACAGTGGTGACTTGGAAGATCTAAATAATATTTGCAGCTATATGTAAGTGAACTACGAAGTTCACACCTTTCCCTTCCTTAAACCTATGCCGTGTGCAATTACAGAGACATTACAATCCATATGTGAGCCTTCTAAGAAACAACTTTACCATCACCTTCCTAATTCAGAAGCCCAAACTCTTTCATATTGTTTAGTGCACCACAGGCATAAAACAGAAGTCATCAACACTAATGTCCAATTCCAAAAATCAAGCATTAGAAACTGTTATCATTTTAGCATGCATGCTAATCACATGCCTTTATAGTCTTTGAAGTTTAATTACAACTTTAATATATTTGATTGGAAAACTATAACTCTATGAATTATAGTCCCACTTTCAGTTCCGACAGTGTCAAATTATCCTTTTTAAAATGTTTTCCTTTTCTTGTTCTAGAACATACATAAAGGTAACACAGGTGAAACATGGGCTTGAGTGTCTAAAGCAAGCCAGTCCTGATGATCTGCCAATGTTTCAGCAGTCTGGCATGCTATTTATAACAGATGATAAATATTCCTAACAGAGAAGTTGATGTATCTGTAGTTTTCTGGGAAGGGAAGTGAGCTTCTGCCCTGTGATGTGCCACACACTTCAGTGGTCTGTAAACAGTAACTTCAACACAAGAGAATAACTGCTCATAAAGAAAGCAACATTACTACTCAACTGGAAGCATGCATGGCTGGTCACAAGTGGCTAAAATCAGGGAGTTTTTTAATTGATAGCTAAAACCACGAGCATATTAGAAAATCAACTCTAGCCCCACACTGGCACTCAAAGACCATCAAGTACAGATGTACTTCAATCACAAAGTCAGCGTTAATGACTTTAATGTCCTTCATATCAACACTGTGCATCATTAATGCAATTTCTATATCAAGCTGCACCAGCAGCTAAACAGCTGTTAAACGTAACAGTTCTAAACCATGTTATAACTTTAAAAGTTCCTACATGGACATAATCCAGCTTCAGAAGCCTTCTCGCCCACTCATCTTCAGCTTACAATCAATTAATAAGCAAAATAAAGGACAAAATTTCATACCTTTTTGAAATATATTTTTAGTTAAAAAGTCCTAGCAACATGAGTACGTTCTAACTTTGCAAGGTCACTAGCACTACTGCTCAGCAGAAATTTATCAGTGGTTCAAGGTCAAGCTATACAGCAATGAATCCTGCAGCCTCACAGCCAAGCATGCATTTCTACAAAATCTAGATTGACTTTACAACTGCATTATTCTAGCTTTAAGTACTAAAGTTCCTGCACAGCACAGCAGCTGAGCCGCAAACCCTGAGATAATTCTTAAGCTATATATAAACACCAGGATACTACAATAAACAAAGCGTACAGTTTAACCATTAAACTGAAGTGTATGTAATGCTCTGTCACCGGCTGCCTGCAGGTCACATGTTTCGATGATCATCCACCATAAAGAATTCAGCAGAACCATCAGCAAGATGCTTCCCCTCTGGATTTTGATTTTGGGTTTTTTTAAGCACTATTCAAGATGCCCACAGGAAATTATAGAAATGAGTGGGTAGAGAACAAGCTCTCATGGTTGCTCTTCCAGATTCACACTAACTCTGTAAGCAGCATCTCTGAGCTCCTGTCAAGCCACCATGTGAACAATCTCACTGATGCCATACTCATGACAGCAACGCAGGAAGATAAGCACATGCTTGGAACTTGCACACACAGAAGCATCTGTGTCTGTTTTAATGCTTCAAATGCTACAGAGATACAGTTAAAAGAAAGGAAGCCATAGTCAAGATGCAGTTATGTGTGTAGACCATTATCTAGACTAGATTTACTTGCTGTAATGTTGTTTTAAGTATATTAGTGAGGTGAGCAGTGAAGCACAGCAAGAACACAGAACTGAGAAGGCTGGCAGAGGCTGCATCCTATAAACCCGCCCTCAGTGCAGGGAAGCAGGTTATCACCACAGCCTTCAAGAGTGCTATTTCCCAATGCTACCAGTCATCAGATAAAAAAATACTCAGTTTTTATCAGATTAAATGTTGGAACTGCTTTCACAAGGCTTTCAGGAACTGCAAAGAACAGAGGTGATCTCTGAATTGCAAATTTTTCATACAACAAATTACTGAAAACCTCAGTGGCTTCAACTCCAGCCCACGCTAGGTTAGAAGGACACATGCCTGTTCGTTCTTCCTTCCAGGAAAATCAAAATGCTACAGCCAGGAAGGAGCACTGCTCCAAAGCCTGGAAAATTCTTTATTCCAAGCATGAACTTCACCAGCAGCCCAGCTGTATCATACTCACACGGCAAAGTCATCAGCTCTTGGACCTCTATGGGCAGAAAGAGAGTCAGGATTCCTCCTGCCACCTCCGGACACCGCAGGTAACAATTTCTACCTTTCTTACTTATTAATATTTTTAATAAATGTTTAGTCAGAGAAAAACCATATTCCGAGTTACCTCAGATGAAGGACACTAGTGGTATCTGCTTTTCAACACTCATGGGTAGAAACCCTGATGAAGAGGCCAGATGCTTCTCTTCAGATGCAATTTATGATGTACCATGCATAAAATCATTGGCTATGGCAAAGAAGCCTTGAGGGGATGAGCAACGGGAAGGGGAAAAATTCGTTAATACCATTGGCAGCCAGAGGCTGTACCACTGCAGGACACCCAAGTGAGTAGGAAACATGGTCAAGGACACAAGGTGCTTCCCATCACAGGCAACAATACAGGGAGCTCGCTGTGAGCAATACCCACTGTGGAACCAAGGTGGCACGTCTTATCCCTTGTAAAAGCGATGTCACTTGCAGGCTGAACTGTACCTCAGTGCAATCCTTCCTCAGCGGACTTGTACAAGTGAATTTACTGATACCAAAATAAAGTGCCTCCCAAGGCAAAATAATTAACTAAGTCAGATTCCACAGCACACCTAGTGTCAAGAAAGCCATCAGCAGACTCGAGTGCTCCACAGATAAATTACCCCTTACATTATTCCTGATCAGTAGCAGTATCATTTGCTAAGAGTTTAATTCTTCATTACATGGCCAGGCAGTGACAAACTACCGCAGGTTCTTGTCTCGAAAGCACTTTTCCTGCAACATGTGGACTGAAACATTGGGGCTGAAAAAGCATCCTTTTCTCTGCAAAAACTCATTCCAAATGCACTTGCAGATGCACTGTAAGAAGATTCACCGAGCCCAGGATGTGTGTGGCACCCTGGCTTGCAGCAGGGCGGGATGCAGCGCCTAGATGAGCAGGGATGCATGGAGGTCATCAGACAGGGACCCGTCAACTCCATCGCGTGGAGCAGGATGCTGGCACAGGGTCTGACAGCCAACACAGCTCTGGGAAGTGAAGAAATGGGCTAATATTTCCAGACTGCTCAAAGCAGAATAGTTAGGCGTGTAGTGATAGGATCCTTCAGTTCTGCAAAGCAGAGCTAGTTCTGACTCCAAAGATCACAGTTTACAAACTAGGATGCTGAGGAATTTGGTTTCTTTGGGGGGGGGGGGGGGGGGGAAAGGCATTTTCCCTTGCCTCAGCAAACTTAGCTTATTCCCATATAAAATCACCATGTAGATAGGAGGAAAAAACAAAATGACTAGAGAAGTGTAAATACGCCCCGCCCCACAACAAAGCATTGCTATTTTTGTGCCAAATATATAGAGACTAAAGGGGTTGCAAAAAGAACAGTCTGGCTGGCTGGATTCTGAAGAGCTATCAACTGAAGAATTATTTAGGCAAGAATTTTATTACTCAGTCCTTTAGAATTTAAGTAAGTGCTTACCTACACACATCAAACTCGGTGTTTCATCTTGAATGCAGTAAAATCTCACAAGCGATCAACACGTAGCAGCAGAAAGTAAGAGAGGAGGTTTCACATAGCTTTCACGTGATCATCCCTACCAGTGATCGCACAGGTGGCTAAACATAAGGAATGCTAACTATAGTGCTTTACTAATTATAGGAAGAAGACACCCAAAAAATACTCCAGATTCTCTCGCAAGGGAGCTATCTTGGTAACTCGCAGAGTCAGGCTTCAGTCCACAAAATCTTTACGTTCTGAAGTCACTTGTGTGAAGTTACCTGATCTTATTCTGCAGGTGCTGACAGTGTATGCAGGCTTTGCTGTCTCAACAGAGGTGGACAGTGGGGCCTGCTCTGAAGCTCAGCTCTAGCAGCATACACAGACTAACACTTCATATATTCAGGATGTGCCAAAAAAGGTTTTAATGAAGCATTTCCTCATTTACTGACATTAGAGCAGACTTGGGCAGCTTTGCCCAATCATATCTCCCCAAAGCCACAAACAGTGAAGAAAAACAGAGGATTTATTTCTTACAGCCTGAAGGGAATGAATTTGACATATTCAAGAATGGTTCAAAATCTGTAAACTTTCACACAGTGGACAAAGCTTTACATAGAGTGAAATCTCTGCCAGCATAACAGATGTTTAAAATAAATGCATTAATGCTATACTGTAGTTACATACCTTCATATACAAAAAGTATTTAAGTTGGAATTTTACATAATATATTTACTACAGTAGAGTTGTTTGAGGACCACACACACACTCAGCTCTCCACAGAGGAAACATAAAAATTTAATGCCTTTTTTACTGTATTTTGGCCCTATGTTGCCTCTCCTGTGTTTTTCAGAGACCTTACCAGCAACTCATTTTCCCAAGAATTCTTTGTTCTGATTTGTAGATGTACTGCATCAATAAAAACAACAACAAAGCAAGGAGCTTTTATATTGGCCAAATAATACTTAAATCTGGGCAGAGCGAGGCATACAGTAAAATAACAGTATATAAGGGCCGTTATTGTGCCATTGTGTGCCTTGCTCCCTCTTTCTCTCTCCTCTCAAACCTCTTCAGTGCATCTCCTTCCTTTCAGTAGCTTTACTGTATACTTTTGAGGGGTACATTAGCTGTGGAACATCTTAAGACATTCCAGTAAAGAAAGAGAATAGTTGTTAATTTAAAATAAATTGTTATCATTTAGAAAACAACCTTGGAAATCCTAACTGAATCTTTTCCTTAAGATTTTTAAATTTTCATTCTGTAAGACAGAACAAATTGTTGCCCTGATTTCTGAGCCCCCAGACAAACATAAGGGAGAGCTCTCCCATATTCAGGGCCTCCGGTCTCCCCAAGAAGAAAACAGGAAGCAGCCTGGGTGTGACCTCGCTCGCTGAGGTCAGCGCTATTGTTGCACTTCTGCACATTTTGGAAGTGTTTTAAAGTTATATGTCTCCATTATAGCTTTGGTACAAAAACAGGAAATAATCAACCAACGCCTCTCAAGAGGAAGGGTATTAGCAGAACTTATTTAAACACCCATTTCTCTACCAGATGCCATCCCCGGTTTTAGGAACCAACAAATATATGTGCTCAAAATTGCAAGTGCAGTTGGAAAGGACAGGCTGCAAAAGAGACCCACGAGCAAACACAGAATCAGTGGGATACAAAAGCAGTCTTGCCTCTTTATGTGCCAACCAGCCCCCATGCAGTTACATCACGAACACAACCCCACCCACGAGCTGTGTGGCAGAGGCAGTTTCAAGCCAACAATACTGCTTCTTCCTTCCTCCGCCAAAGCAGCTCGTACCCCTACATATCAGAGCAAACAGAAATGTGCAACTTCATACACACAGTTATTTAGCTTCTGATTTTAGAATAACTTTGAAATACAGCCTGCCACATAAAAATATTTGTATTTACCCCCGCAATAACTACTTGGAGGTATTGACAGAAGGAATTTGAATCACACAAGTATAAACATGTGTTCACCTTCAGGCTTCAGTACTGTAAGTGCTACCTGTAGTGCTTCTCACACCTAGAGGAGCGGCAGGGTTCAGAAGTCCGTGCTGTTCTACCAGCATGCACAGCTTGTGAACGAGAGAGCAAACCCGCTCGGTGATCACCCTTACCAGATCACAACACGTCTCTGCATTTGATCACTCGTTTGATTATGGTTTCCATGGAAGACAAACACACCAACAAACACTGACCTTGTTAACAGCAGTCACAAAACAGACAAAAGGAAATCACTATTTAGAAACTGGAGTGAAATAATTCTTACAAAGTTTACTGGTAAAACATGATCAGTGACTTCAGACTTTTACCCTTCTTTATAGAATAAGTTGACGGTTCACTATACTAGTGTCTTAAACTCAGAGATATGAGAATTTATTTCTAAAACCCAACTGAAAGTCTAAGCCAAGGACATTCATAAAACACATACAGAAAGCCCCTGCTCTTCTTTGCCCACACATACTAGATTCTAGAAAAAAATATAAATAAAAAAATCAAGAAATTCACTGTTAAGCACAAGGCTGAAAAAAGCACAGGAAGGAAGGAATTTTTAGCAGTCATGAATATTTCACAAGTCCAAAAGAGTGATTTTCCCCAAAAGTAAAATTCTTGCATCTTATATTCATCATGTTTGTTTCCAGGTCAAAATGTTTTGGTACGTAAGCACAGACTTATTTTTAACACACTCCCTGAAAACAGAATTTGATGTGAAATTCAAGTTATAATAATGGTTCTCCAGTGTAAACTGGGTTCAGTGACCACAGGACACTCCAGCACTGAACAAATTATTTGGTTTGCAATTCAGAACGTGTAATAAGTGTTAAGAAAGACCTTAATGAAGCAAAAAGATATAACCCTAAGTAAGAGAACAGACAGAGATGGTTCCAGTCCAACTTCTTCCTTGGGGACAGACAGGTGGACACACACACAGAGTGAGCTGACACACTACATTATTTGCCTCTTCAAAGACCCAGCTATAGCCAAAAGCTATTCTAACAAGTTTTGCTATGAAAAGCGTACTGGAGAGTGATAATCCAAAGTAATTTCAAAAGACCATTTACATTTAAATCTATCTCTAAACAAGTTTGAGTTTTGAGTTTTTGAAGGCACTTGTACATCAATATTTACTGAAGTGGCACCTTGCAGGGCCAAGCAGTGTTAAGCACACAAACTCTGGTCTGGCACCTACATGCACAAAGGGTTACTTAAGCAGCCTCCTCTTTCCGGAGAGCATGCAGGCTGAAGGGATAGGACAAGAGGAAATGGCCACAAGTTGCGCCAGGTGAGGTTTAGACTGGACATGAGGAAGAATTTCTTCACTGAAAGGGTGGTCAGGGATTGGGCACAGCTGCCCAGGGAAGTGGTGGAGTTGCCACCCCTGGAGGTGTTTAAAGGATGGGTGGATGAGTTTCTTAGGGACATGGTTTAGTGGGGAGACAGGCACGGTTGGACTCGGTGATCCCAGAGGTCTCTTCCAACCTTAGGATTCTATGATTCTAAATCCCAGTATGCATAAAAGGCACTAAGTACACAGAACATTTTAGTTTTAAAGTCAGTGGAGAAGATACACATTAAGAGAAACTAATAGTGTCTACAGGAAAAGTGCCTGGATTCAACTGACTGTTCACTTGACTGGAATAATTCCTGGCTGGCAGTTTTTCAAAGTGGAGCATTCTCACACACTTCAGGAGCAGACAGCCCGGCAGTACCAGTTACACATGCACATTGCATCCTTTCAAAAGTATCACCAGCTTGAGGGAAAAAAATACATTTGATCTATACATAGCCTTCAGCACCCTTCCCTCCTCCTCACCATTCAGCACCGCACACACGCTCCCTTGGTACCAAAGCTACAGCGAGGCATTATGCAGTTGGCATCATTATGCAGCTGTAACACTTAGCATACAGCTGTACTCTTTCATAAGAAAACAGGGGAATATAAACATTTGCTTTTTTATACTGATCAGATAAAACTACTGCCCTCAGGTCTCATTTTAATTTTGCTTTTGGTTCACCATATGTTTCTGGTCAATTATTTGTGACTCTAAGCCACAAAAATTAAGTCCTCTTCCAGACTAGAGTTCAAGCTACTTCAGTAGGGTTTTCTGTATATTTTTGAGATAGATATTATCACAGGCCTTTAAAAAAAAAAAAAAAAAACAACTATCAAAACCCTCACTTTACAGAGAACCACTGAATGAGTAGAAATCCTATACTAGAAAGTGAAAAGCCTAAGTACTGCTTTTCACACCACCTAATGCAAGTATCAGACTAAAAGGATACAGGCTATGTAACGACTTCAGGTACCCCTTGTGATGAGATGGATACATCTAATTTATACTCTTTTGAATTGCTTTTGGTGTTTCTCATGCAGTATTGCCTGTTTTCAAATGGTCACTTATTTAAAAAGAAACTACATCAAAGACTAAAGGAAGACTTATGTTAAAGCAGCATGTATCACTGTGCTTAGTTCTCCACACTTGTAGGATTCTCAAAATAAAGGCTCTCCTTATAGTAGGAATATTTTCAGCATACTGATTATATTTATATAATTTATATTATTATATTTATATAAAAAATCTCTAGGTAAGTTAAAAACCTTTCTTATTAAAAAAAACCCTATCTAGATAAAGCTGGCATTACTTAAAAGGAAACTGTAAATTAAACTTGCGATTCATTATTTTCCATGCCTTTACAATGCACTAAAATTGAAATGTATTTGTAAAGTTCATAACTCAAAAGGAAAAAAAAAAAAAAGAAGATAAAGAAAAAGGAAGGGAAAAAAAAAGAAAAAAAAAAGAAGAAAAATAAGAAGATACTGAGGTCACACAAGCATACCGAGTACAGCAGCCAAAAATCAGAAATTATCTACCTGGCTATTGGAAATAAAATTGACCTAGGTGAAGTTTCCAACAGAAGAGGATACAGGAGAAACAAAATGCCAAAGGAAAGCAGTACAACATTCCCACTAGAAGCATTCTGCCCCAGTGTGTCACTTTCCTATAAAAACGTGCTCCTCACTAGGTTATAAACAGCAGAATTCCCTGCTGGAGACCAAGCCTACGGCTATAAACAGGAATGTGTCTGCCAGGCCCCATGGCCACAAGAGCTCACAGCTCCACAACCTGCTTTGCTGGAGGTTATCTTTCCAATCCTCTGAAACTTCCCTTCTTGTAAACACTGCTGATGTATCTCAGGCAACGTGAACTGGGTCAACAGCAGCTGAGCCATCTACCTGTCTCTGCTCCCAGCCTTCAGCAAGGAGCAGACACTGTTCTGCCAAGTCTTCTGGCTTTAGCATTTGGGATAGGTGTATCTATTACCATTTTGGAGGCTTCCTCAGCAATTGTTACTGAAAGATGAGTAAAAATGGTGAAGCGTTCCTAAATTCCTGCTTCCTGAAGCTAAGCGCAAAGCAAACCACTATCTGACTGAAAGAAAAAGCAAACATTGGCCATACCAATGAAATTCTGCAGCGATTTAGCTGTTTGCTTAGAATGTTGGTCTTTCAGCTGCCGTCTTCCCAAAGTCACTATGAAGGTCTACAATTCAGGGCCACAAGATTTCTGTAGAGACTGAGAACATAAGATTGCTCAAGCTTCTGAAGCAACATGACTAGGGAAAGTCAGTTTTCTTTTCCTCATCCCAACTCTTCTCAAAGCGTGTGTTTGGTTTTTGCTGCCCATCTACATTTGTAACAGACCATGAGAGGAGCAGGGAAAAAAGCCTTAATGTCTTCTCATCTCCAGCTACCTGACCTTCCCAATTCCCTGCTTTTCCTAAAGCCTGGGGGACAGAAACAAGGCACTGACAACCTTACATACTCATTTCCTTTGGACTTCTGCTTTTTTATCCTGCTGTACAAAAGCCCAAAATCCAGCTCCCTCTTTTGAGCTGCTTCTGAGACAGAAAAGGAGTTTTCCCTTCTCTGCTACAGATCATGGAGATGAAGGCTGTGTTTGTAGCACCCAGAACAGTGGTTTTATTTCCTGCTGTCTCACTCTCCATACATTGGATTGTTTTTTATTTAGGCATCTTGCATCCAAACTACTAGAAAGAGCAACCAAAATAGATAAGTTTCTTGTCTCACAAGTGTCAATAAAGATTAAGAGGAGGCATTTAATATCCTAGAAAATGCTGCAAAACTGCCCTGTAGCCCACTGCTCTTCTCTCCTACATCATTAGGAGCACCCAAAATCCCTGTTATGCCCTTCCCACTGATGCAGTGGAAGTAAAATGGTACTAACATCATTATTAGTGTCTTGAAATTCTAGAGCATCTGTGCTTAATGTCTTCCTGGAAGCTTTGCTGTGTCATTTTCCAATTGCACCTAACGCTGAGATTGCTGCAAAACCTCCTTAGCTCTTCCACTGCCTTTCCTTCCCATCACCAACATGCATGTGTAAAGGCAAGGACTCCAGTTCACATTCTCACATAGCAACACAAGATAAATACATCTGCTTAAACCTAGTTTATTATTTTAGGGTGGGGAAGCTTTTATAGAGTAAGTCTACCTGAAATCTAATATACCTCATATTTATTAATTTTTTAGTACGCTGGCACTGTCAAAATCTTTAAGTCAAATAACCAAAACTGATCAAAGCCACTAGATACACACTGAGGCTCTAAATTTACAGTTTGTTAAATCAGATTTTGACACGCATAGCATCTATATCTGTAATCAGAATATTTCAGCTCAGTAACAACTAAGCTTGATTTACATCAAGAATCTGAAGGAAGTAAAACATCTTCCTTTTTCAAAGTAGGGATAAAATTGACTTACATGAACAATCACTTAAAGCAATCAGTCATGACAGAAAAGGTCACAAGAAAAATACCTGGATCAAATATTTCTTTTAATCAGGTCAATTTTAAATACTATGTGTTTTAACAAATGATTGTGAACAAGAATCTTCAATTTTAAGGTAAGACTTTAAATGTGTACAAATATCACACAAATTGCATTTTAATATATAAATAGAAAATGACACAAGTGTAATTTAAGTTAGAAATAATTACTACAGTAAAAAAATATATATAGGGCAGCAAAAATTTATACAAAAATTAACCCAACAAGAATCAAATCAAGTCATCCTGAAACCGCTTGGGCACTCTGTGCTACCCGAGATGCTAGCCACCTGAATTAAGAACTGCACTATGGAAACCAAACAGGTCCATGAGTTCTCACTGCTGACTGCAAGGAGGCCATTTGTTCTTGTCAAAGATGCCAAGCCAGTCATTGAGAACTCCAAGATCTTCAATCTCACTTAAGAAATACATTCAATCCTGAGACTGATTTGATTATTTTATTTTGTTCTCCTCCCTGCCATTTGAAAATTAAAATTTTATAAAATAATTCTACTCTTAATATTACTCAGCTCTTTTAATGTTTCAAAACAGTAGGATTCACCATGACTCAAACACTTGGCTTACGTTGAAAATCCATACGATTAATATTTGTCTGAGACTTGAAGTAAGAGGGAGGGGAAAAGTACAGTTTCTGCAAATTAGTAAATCTATTTTGCCTCCTAACATCTAATTTTGTGTAACAGACGAAATTTGAAAGTGCCTTTACTCTACATTACACTTCTCTCTTCCCCCTCCTTCCCAGTTAAAGTCCTTTCAGAAGGCAACACACTGCAAGAGTTACAGTAACCGAATCCGAATTTGTTTCACTGTATCTCAGCATTTTGGGGATAATTCTGGAAGCAGAGATGTCTTAAAGGAAATCAAACTGTCTTCACTGCATAGCATAAATATTTGCTACTCAATGTCCATAATAATTTTTTAATAAACCTTCAGCTCAGTTCTCATTCATCTTCTCATTATGGCCTTTCCCCACACAGGCTATAGCAATTCATAATAGCCAGAGTATCAAACATCACTGATGGCATCCAAGCTTACGTGCATTCAAAACACTAAGAAGTTCATCTCTTGGTCTTTTGGATCAGACACTCTGCAAAGATGGACTGTTTCACAGTTCACACACTTGCCAGACACATTAACATAACCCAAATATTACAGATCTTTTTTAAATTATAGCTGCAGCTTTGTATAGCCCTGCCTTGTGTCATCTAGAAAGCTCCCTGAAGCTGCCTGCCCTGGTATCAGATACTAAACCACAACCGTAAGAGAAGAGCATGCGTTCATGTTTTTCATGATCATTTGCTTTAGTTCTGTTTAGCATCTTTCACATAAATTCTATTACAAAACACTGGGTTGCAAAACAGAATTTTCATACAAGAACAAAACAATAACAACTAAGTTTAATTATACACTTCAGAAAATTAAATAAGTGACAGGTCTGCGCCCAATTAAAGGACAGAAAAATTTTGGTGCAACTTCATAATATTTTCTTGATTAACAATACTGTGCATACTTTCTAAAAAGCAAGTTCCAGGCACTAGGGAATAGCATTAATCTGAGCATCAATACCGTCAGACGGTATCAAGTACAAAGCACAATCACAGCATTATCGTTGTTCCCAAGTATTTAAATTCCACGAGCAAGCAGTGCACATTAAGCTCAGAGATTCTAGATTTCCCACCAGTTTGATGAGACTTTCTGAAGTGATTCCTGAGATAGAAAACAATAAATAAAACGACCTTGTCTTCAGTCACACAGCAGTCTTAATTTATGACTCTAGCAGAGCAGACCGTAACTGAGGAAGATTTACAGTGCACTGCATATTCTCGTCTTTTTTTATTATATCTTACTTCACCTTCAAAATCTCATATTCATAAATTATGTGGCATTTCTAAAAGTTGCACAATGTTCTAGGATAGAACTATGCACAAGACTGTATTCAGAAATATTTTTGCAAGGTTTCCTAATGAAGTTTTTAGTCCCAGGTTTTTCTTTAGAAACTGTTAGAAAAACTAAAATACACGGACAAATTAAATATCAGGTATATTAGCACTCAACTAAGCAACATGAACATGCAGTTGAAACTTTCATTATCCAACATAAATACAACAGATGACATTTGAAAACAGCCATCTTCCACTTAAGATTTCAGTGACCTGAGCCGTCTGTCGAGACCAGCTCCTCAAGCACTTGAGGAAGGGCTAAACAAGGCAGAGCACCGGCCCCTTGCTGCACCACTTTAACAATACAGAAAAAGTCATCCCTGTAACCTGAAACTCACATTTTTCACGATTAACAGATGAAAACATTACTAAAACCTTGGTTCTCAATGTATTAAATTTGTATAACTCATCTACATTATCCACTGTAAAAACTGCTAATTTTAAAGAAATAACAGCAGTGCTTATATTTTGCCATATTAGATACATAACAAGATACATCCAAATATTTATGATCTTCCCTTTTTTCCCAGCCCCCTTCTTCAAAGATAAAATCAGTCTATTCTCTGGAAGCATAAATTAACTTTACCACAGCTATCGTGCTTAAGAATCACAAACACTGCAAAACCCCATTAAAGATTCCCAGCCCATTAAAACACACTTAGGATCATAAGGGTTTGTCATGTGGTTTGTTTCATTTTAATTTGTTGATATAGTTATTATGCCTCAACATTACTTCAGACTTTCCCCAACTCTAACAACTACTTCTATCTACTGTGCCCATCACTTCACGGTCAGATTAGTGACCGGCCCTTACGCCACTCCCAGTATTTCCAGCAGCAGTGAGAAAGCAGCTTCAGGTTTTCCTCTGCACCCTCGAGTGACTTTGCAGGCTCATGTCCCCCAGAATTCCCACGACAACCTCAACAGCCACTTACTCCCCACAAAAAAAAAAGTACAGGAACTTCTGGGAAGCACATCAAACGCTGCCGCGGGTAACTCTGCAGGTGAAGCACAGCAGCTCCTACGAACCAGCTTGAGCAGACAACTGGCAAAGGGGAGAAGCACCCAGCTGCCAGCGGGGAACGGCCTCTCGCTGAGCCGTCGCTCTCATCTCCCACTTCAGATCCTCCGCAGAACATAGATACAACATTTTTCAAAGCAAAGACCGCACTAGAACACAGAACCCTGCTGAATATATAAACCCCACCAGACTGAAAAGAATTACAGTTTTCATCTCCACAGTGCCTTACAGGGGATTTTAGGGACTGGTTACCTGTCTCCCCTTTCTAGCCCACTCTGTCATTCCTTTCCCTTCCTTTCCTGACGCTACCTACAAGAGAACAGCTCCTACTCTGTTGTTTCACAAACTGGTTATATATAACCAAATCAAACTCTAAGCAATTTTTTTCTCAGCTCATACTTAACTTTGAGACTTACCATGCTCCTATTTCAGAACTGAAAACATTCTGGAAAATCAAGTATTTTCCAAGGTACAATAATCAATCTAATAAAAGACAACATGTCTATTCCCAAACCGTGCAATTAAGATGAGAGAACAGACAGAAGGCTTATTTTCCATTAGTTTAGATAATGTTACAGCATCAACTAAACTTGTTAACAGACACAAGTAATTTGGATGCTTTTCATTAATTTCCATCGGTGGCCAAGCTAAAAATTAAAGCAGTTGATAACTCTGGCAATAAATGCAAATCATCTTAAACAAACAAAAAAAGGGGGGAAGAGATTTTGAAAAATAATCTCGATGTAGGAACCAGCAATATCGATGAAGTACGGCACAAAAAGCACCTAATGACTTTGCACTTTTCCTGCAGACAGGGATCCCTTCGGGTTTACCCTCGTCACCACAGCACTTCATGCACGGCACGTCAGTCACTGCCCCCTGCCACAAAAGTGATCTGGGGGACGCAGAACCCGAAACAAGTTCTAAGTAAGCACGAAACAGAAGAATTGCCCCACGCACCCCATAAGCCTGGAGCTGCCCGGTGCTGCTCCCCGCTCCGAGTCCCCGCGCCCCCACCCCGCTGCTGTCCCCCACGGCGCCGCCCTCGCGGCGGAGCTGCCCGAAGCGGGGTGAGGGATGCACGGCGGGGCAGGCGGCCTCTCCGCGCCCCCTCCGCGCCCCAGGCTGCGGGTCCCGCGGGCTCCGCTCGCCGAAGCCGCGCGGCCCCTCCCTCCACGTCCCCCTCCCGCCCCGGCCCTTCCCGCGGAGCTGGCTCCCCGCTCGGGGCAACCGGACGGGACGGGAAGCAACGCCGCCCAGCCCCGCCCCGCCCCGCCGGACCCCACCGCCTCAAGCCGGGACCGCGCCCGTCGCCGCCCGCCGCTCCGGGGGAGCGCGGCGCCGCAGTAGGGCTTTACCTGCGACCGGGCCGGGGTCGCTGCTGGCGGCGACGCCCGCGGTCGTGTCCCCCCCCCCCGCTGCGGCTGGGCGCTCCGCGCTTCCCGCCCCCCCCCCCGGCGCTGCGGTGGTGCCGCCCATGCTCCCCCCACGCGCTCGGTGGGGCGGCCCGCGAGAGGCGGGGCGGGGGCGCTGCGGGGAGCCCCGCGGGGCGGCCCCGCCCGCGCGCTCCGAGCCCCGCGGCGGTGGGGCCGAGCCCGCTGCGCGGCCGCGCGGGGCGGCGACCGCGCCGGAGCCTCCCGCCCGCAGCCCCACACCTCCGCCCCGGGCGCGGGCGCTGCCGCTGGGACGGGAGACGAGATCCGCGTCCCCCCGCCCCGAGCCCGGCCGGGGCTCCCCTGCGCCGAGGGGCACCGCCCGCCGCCCCGGGGCCGCCCCACCGAGCCGCGGCGTCGCTCCGAGCCGCCCGCCGGCCGGGGCTCGCTCCTCGGGGCCAGCTCCGCGGGCTCCCCCGGGCGGGCAGTACCTGCCGGCTGGCGCCGCCGGAGCCGGTTCGCGCGGTGTCACCGAGCCGCCGCCTCCATGGCGCTCGGTCGCGGCGGGCGGAGCTCCTCACCCTCCCGCATGGGCCCGGCCGACGTGACGGGCCGTTACCATGGCAGCGCTGCGTGACGTCAGAGCGCTTAAAGCGGCCGCGCCGGGCCCGGGTGGGGTGGGGGTGTTGCGTGTGGGGCTCATGGGAGCCGCGTGGAGCAGGGCTGGGTGGCTGCCCCGGCTCGGTGGGGCCGGCAGTGTACGGAGCCCCGACCCGACCCGACCCAACCCAACCCGTCCCGTCCCGTACGCGGAGCCGCGGGAAGCGCGCGTTCCCCAGCGACCCCGGCGACCCCGGCTCTCGGTGCCGCCGTGCCCTGCTCCCCGGAGCGGCCTGGGGAGAAGAGGGACAAGCTAGCCGGGGCGGCAGGGACCCTGTGGGTGCGGGAAGGGCTGCGGGTGGGCCCCACGCTCCCCTTCCCCGGTGACCTCGTGGGCCGGATCAGTAACTGCCCCGGCTCGCCGTCAGCCGGTGGAAGGGGTGACTCCACTAACTTTGACGGTCAGGAACAAGATAGAAGTGATGTGTGCGGGCGGGTGCTCGATCTCTGCGTTCCTCACAAAGCTGCCATCCTGCATCCCCTAGTGGTGCCCTCGTACCACAGTGCCAGGGCTGTATCGGTCTCGGTGTGGATCTCCCTGCCCTTCCACGTCCAATGCTCAAATTACAATCAAATCGCCAAACTACGGCCACAGGCAATGTGAGACCAGAGAATGTAAGGAATAGGTACTTCGTGGGACGCTCTGCCACAGCTTCGCTTTCACTGACCTCGATGCCACAGGGCCGCTTCTGTAGGAGTCATTGCAACAGCACAGACAATGTCAGGCAGCCCCAGTCAAGACTCTTAAGGATGGGGGACTTACACCACCCGTCTTCTCAGCGTGGGTCTGCGCCAGCGTCAGCACCACCAGTTTCAAGGGGCCTGTAGATATTTCACATGACAACTGTGGATGAAGCCGTCTCTGAGCTCGCAGGGTTTTACTGATCAATGCCCAGTGTTAATGGCAGTACAGGCTGGAACATACAGTATGTACTGTAACAAAACAGCTCCCTTAAATCAGTTTTAAAAAATATTTATGCACTTTTCTTAACTGACTCAAGCCTATTATTCTAATAGCTTTGTCCTGGTTGCAAAGTCTGCATTGTGCTTTCCTGCACTGCGATACATCTGTCCTCCATTTATCCCAAGGACAGATGTCATTCAGTAATATGTTTACTTTGCATTTAATGAGTGATCGCATAGCAAAAATCAACAAGGAATACGTCTGATTTTGTTGCACCATACTTGAACAAAAAACCTTTCTCAGAGCCACTGCATCACTGTAGAAATTGCTTAACTTTTTATAAAAGGGAGAAACTGGCACAAGGATAGTTCTAGCGTAAACTGTGCTTGCTCCATTAAATTTTTCTTTCTTCAGTCCTCTGGTCACTTAAGTAGTCATTACTGATAAGATATGCTCCCAGAATGAGCACATCATTTCTTATCTTCCATTTTGAAACAGCTCTGGAAAACAACAGGCAGTAAGCAAGGCCCCAGAAAGGTTCAGATGTTTTTTAGGTGGCTACATATTATAAAATTATCTATCTTTGTTCCTCCAGTGGAGCAAATTAAAACATTTTATAAAAATTAAATAATTTATTCTCATGACTCATTTGGGAGCCAGAGCCATTTTTTCAGTTGCAGACTGGGAAAATGAAGCAAACAGGACACAATTCTCAGCACGGGAACTCATCTTGCAGGGGTGGCACTGCAGCTGTGGCAGTCCAAGGCAAAGCAAAGTTTGCAAGGACGAATATCTTTTCTTAGAACAACCAATACAAATAAAATTAATTGCCTCTCCTTATAAAATTCATCTCGCCTATTGTGCAATCTATTTAGTCATTTACATTACGTATTTATTATACAAAGGAGTTATGAATTCGTAATGAAACAGAAATCCCCAGTCCTGCTACTCGCAATATTTTACAACCAGTTTTTATCCGGTTCTGATCACTGGTTTCTTATGCCAAACTCTACTCTGCAAAATCAGAGCTATTCCTAATGAAGCTAATCTTAAGCCAGTTCAACAATATGCTCCGTATTACTTTAGAGTTTATATAAAGAATCAATTTGTTCTGCACTGAAAGGGAAATGTTGAGATACAGTGCCAGGTGAGCTTTTAAAATCAATATCTAGATCAGTTTCTCTAACATGTTCTCTTTGAATTATGAGCTACTACCGCCAGCACTGCAACTTTGGTTTCTGATTGATTAAATGCTACTGGAGGCCCCCAGTGCTTGAATTTCTGCCCAATGAGTCTGAAACATGTCCAAAGGGAATGCAGAGGAAGAGAACCTGTTTGGAGATTGTGCCGATTGAGCTGTAACTGAAAACCTCAGCCAAGATAGCTCCAGCAGCACCCTGAACACCCATTTGATGGAAACTACATGGAACAATGCGTGTTAGTACAGTGAACGGGCACTAGGAAGCATTGAGATATTTTCTAAAAAGCTCCCCAGCCTTGGCAGGGCCTGAGACCAAAAGGCATAAAGATGGGCAGGCAGACTTATAATCTAAACAGCTAAAAATACCACTTAAGTCTATGCTTTTCTTCTCTTGGTTCCAGAGGAAAGCAAAGTTAGTTCATTGTCAGCCTGGTACTTTCAGTGTTCCAGAAAGTCCTCGCATTTCATGAGCCCATTATCTAGTTCCTTCCCAAAACACTTCAGGATAGAAGAGAAGCAATCATGCCTGTTCAGGAGACAAGTTAAAGTAAAAAAAACCAAACACCAAAACTCAACAGACCCCAGATAACAGAGAGACAAAGATCCATAGGGAATCCCTTCCCTTGGTGTGACTGAATCACACCACCCCTTTGGCTGACTTTAGGAACACAAAAGAAAAAATAAATTGCTCCTTCAGACTTCAGGATTAACTTATTGATGTGGCAATCCACTTTCCTGACACCTCTATAATGGAAACCCTGGTTTCCTTTCATCATTGCTTTTTCCATTGGTTAAATCAGGCCTCTCCCGCAGTCTGTACACTTTCCTTTTGCATCGCCCTCATTCTTTGTTTATATCTGACAGCATTTCTGCTACTGCAATCCACACAGCTGTGCAGGTGAGATGCAGATCTACATCTTTCCCCCTTACATTTCTATCTTTCTCTTCAGATCTAAGAATAAAAATGGTGATTAACCCCTTACTAATAAAGTGAGCGATCTCATGTCATTCTTTATTCAAGCCTTATGAAAAGCCAGACATAAAAGTTCATTTAATTTACTGATATAGTTTAATTACTTGTTAAACAGGATTACAGACATTGTCTTTATATTCTGTATACGATAGGAAAAATCCACCTTCAGATATCCCTTCCTCAATTTATTTATTCCTAAATATGAAAGCAAATGTTTTATTGCTTCACCTCCAATCTCCTATTTCTATTCTTACTGAAGTCTACCATTCATTCATTTCAAGAACCCTCCACTTGCTCAGCTGCACAACTGAAAACTGAAGCACGACAGACCATCTTCTGTCATTCTGACAGTGGTTCTGCTCTCATATGAGTGACCTTTCAGAGCACCCAGGAGCAGCGATCTTCTGCACACCAGCTGATGCTCTGCATGAAATGCATCTCAGGTGCTGTATGCGTCTCTAGGAGTCCAAGAAAGAAAATGTATGGTGACTGCATGAGCTGCTGCTGCTGACCACCAGCCCTGGACTTGGATCACTGTTTAACTGCGCAGGTGGAGAGGACTGTCCTTGCTGTTTTGCCAGTGTCCTTGTGCTACCAAGAAACAGTGAACTTCAGTTTCTAGGGCTGCCAATCCAACATCATCTAGTTCCTTTTATATCCACATGCTTATTCTCTAATAATTAATTCAAATAGAAAATGAAGGAAAAAGACTGCAAGGAGAAACAGTAATAATATATTTCTTGTTATTTAGGAGACTGATGAAACTGTGGATGTTAGAGAATGCATTTACTTTTTGAGGTCCAGTAAAACAACTGATCAAGCTACACAGTTGGATTGTTGTGCAGCTACAGTTTCGAGTCTAGATCCCCGATTCCAGAGTGAGCCTGGTGACCTCATCCTTTAAAGAGAACTGAACCATCACCGAACACTATTTAAATAGAAGAAAGAGAAGCAGATATAGATGCATAGATGCTTTACATATGCATGTATTTATGAATAATATATAGTAATAATTCTTTCAGAGAAAATTATGACGGATACCCATGAAACCGCTGAAAGCGCTCATCATAAAAGAACAGCAACAAAAATCAAATGGGCTATAAAATCCATTTGATCTATGCTGCTCCCTTCTAAGACCAGTAGCAACACTGAGAGATCAGTAGTGGGTTTCATCTGCTTACTGTAATTTGCAAGGTGTTTCACCAGCGTTTAAGATCACTAAGTGAGGCAAAAGACAATGCTCATATTAATCACTGTGCTTCTGCACGTGCTCTGGTGCCGCAGTCCAACCCACTTGTAATAACGGCACGTGAGGGCTGAGAAAATGCCACAGCAGGTTTCGGAAATTCTTTTCATTTCTGCTGGAGGGGGAGAGGAGTAGGCAAGCAGAGGAAGGGGAATCTGTATTTAAAACCTACATAGAAAAATTTATGAGTCTGCCTACAAATCCCAGACTCAGGGGATGAAGCCTCACGTCAGCTGTAACTCCTTGGCAGCAACTTTGCTTGAAATGGCCAGGGAGAAGGCTCGTTTCTACCAAGGGTGTGGGTGTGGAATTGTAATAGACACTTCCATAAACTGCTGTCTGCTCAAATGTCATGATGTTGGCTTTCTGCCCCATTTTCAGCTCCAGAGAACAGCAGAAGGGAGGAGCAGAAACAATGAAGATCCCTTTTTAAGTCTCAGTTTTAAAAATCTTCTAATGTTTTTCAGCCAAATAGCTCTTCTCCTAACTGTTATGAATGGTATTTTCTAGATCCTGCTTTGGAAATCACAGTTACTTTCCCTATAGCTAACCTAATCCTGAACTCCAAGATTTTTACAGTGCGTGCAACAGGAAGCAAACGAGGACTAGTTAGCTGCACCTAGAACAGCAAGGGATTACTTTTGGTGAGTTTTCAGTTACTTCTTCAACAAACGAAGTTCATAATATACATTAAAGTTGTGTTCCAGGTGTAAAGCAGAATGAGTGGAGTTTGTTCCGAGCTTGTTTGGCCCTTTAATGGAACAAGACAGGAAGCCAACTGAAGAAGCATGATCACGTCCACTATTAGCTTTAGAAATTCTCACAAATATAAGCTAGTTTCCAATCACAACAAAATGAAACTACTTTTCACATTCTTAATGATTCTTATATTCCACTGCTACCCAATATCTTAGAAAATAACAGGTGTAATATTTTTCCGTATATGTGTTTGCATGGTGCCACCAACAAATTAAGGCATTTACACAGCAAGACCCCACCGTATATAAACACAAAACTTTCCCATTGAACATAGCTCAAGGTTGCTAACTGCAGGCTGCAGAATGCCAAGCTATTCAGTGTCACACTGGCAAGCGCTTTGGTGATGATCAGTAAATGAATGAAGTATTTAACTCAGGGATTGCAATAACATTATTGCAAATATGGCAAAGGCCATTCTTCAGTTTGGGAATCCCAGCTAACCTCCAGGTACAGTGCAGCAAGGAATTTTCACTACAGTAAAATGTTGCATATTAGACAAATTACAGATATATTTCACTTTCCTCTGAACTTTGAGTCTGAGCTGACACTGAGTTGTCAGGAATATGACTCAAGCTTGCAATTTTTAAGTTTTGCCATTTACCTTACAGTGTTTTTGGTACCTGAAGAGTTTTATGGTCATGAATGAGGAAATCTGATACAAGAGGCTGTGTTTCCAAGTCTGCAGAGAGACAGAGACTGCTTTTAGTAAGCTCTTCAGCATACTGCTGCTACTGACTCTTAACCTGCATCTGCATCATTGTTGTTGCTATGGCCCCAGCCATTCCTAAGGGAAAAGGATTTAAGCTATAGTGAATTAATTATACTGGAAAAGGCACCATGGCCTAGGCAGAGAAACAATGCTATTTCCATTGTTATCTGCAACAGTTTTAAAAGACTGTAAGTAATTTAAAATTATACAGCAACTGTGCCCGTAATAAACTACTGCACCCTGTTGGTGGGCACTATCCAAATTAAACTGGGGGGAGTTCAATACCATAGCTGTGTTTCACTAGTTACTAGGATTTGCTGCTTGCACATCACATCTGTTAAATGGGCTGAAGAATCTGGAATGTTTCAGGTTTTTTACAGTTCAAAGGCTAAGATGTCTGTAGTGGTTTGGATATGTACATCGATGATGACTCAACATTTAGATCTAATTCAGGAAAGGAAAATTAAAAACAGAGGCTTGTTTGGCTTAATCAATTCATCCATACTTTAAGGGGCACAGGGAATAAAGTAGATGGTTTCATTTGTTTTTTCCCTCAGTAAACAGCACTAATACATGCACAGTTCTTTTTTGTCAAAGATTTTAAACTGTTCTTCAATGATGAGTCTCTTTCTGCAGGAAAGTAAGGCACAGAGTGGTGTAAACAGCTTGCCAAGCAACTAGTGGCAGAGCCAAAATCAGAATTCAGATTGCCTGCCCACCTGCCTTCCTTCTACCCTTGCGGCCGAGCAAGTTACCCAACATGAGAGCTTTTCAGATGGAAGAACAAACCAGCAAACAAAGGAGTGAAATTAAATACAAGCAAACTGAAAATGACCAGCAAGCTAAATGCAAAAAAGAAACAGTAAAATCATTATAAAATTAGAGATTACAATAAAGAAGTAATTTCCATTTTAATGCATGACTGCTAATGGTATGTTAATGATTTTCCTCATATACACAGGGCTTTGGTCCAAAACCCTGAATGAAACCATTCATGCTCTTCTGTGTATCCTCTCCCAGAAGATATCAGTGCTCCTTAGCCAAGGTGCTCCTTATTTTTGTTCATTTTGCTTGCCTGTTTTCACTGTGTGTCATTTCAATGCTGGGGAAGCATCAGCTTGACAGCTTCGCAGGCTCATGTTCTGTCTTTGCAGAGAGGGGAAGGATGTGTGGCCGCGGAGGAAGCTTGCTACAACAGCGCTCAGCTGCACGCCTCGGCTCTGCTCTGCCCTGAGTGAACCCGCTGGCACAGCTCTGTCCCCCTTTGCCTGCGAGAGAGTCAGCTAGGGACAAGGGCAGTGCTGTGATGCTTTTTCTGCTAGGAACTGGACTGGGGCACAGTTCACATCATCCATCAGAGTGTGTTAAGGTGGTAACAGTTTCTAGTCACTAATGACCTGGGCTGGACATTTGACTGGGCAACGGGCCATAAACAAGAAAGCCTCCCTCCACCATTACCAACTCCTCTGAACCATTCAAACCTCTGTAATGCTGGGGGAAAAAAAAAAAAAAGAGAGAAAAGAAAAAAGAGGCTTTTTAAAAATAAAGCTTCTCACAACTGACAGAGAAGCAGTCACCCCCGCACACACCTTATTCACTCGCTGTTCTGAACTGGCATTCCTTCAGGAGCTGGGAAAGGCCCAGAGCTGCTGATTCAAAGACATTTGAAATAAGAACTCAAAAATCGAAGGTTTTTGTTCCTTTCTGGCTTCTTGCTTCTTTCTTTGGCCTGCTCTGCCTGCCCATGCTGAATGTCAATCAGCAGAGCAAGAGCACCTTTGCAAAGAAGTCCTGAGTATCTTGGCAGATACATTAACAAGCATGTGAAAAAAAACAAGTTTTCCACAACTCCAGAGAAGAAAAGGCTGGTTTAGAGTGGCGGAAGCTGAGTGACAGATGGGGACAAAGGATCAGGAATCAATAAAGTTATACAATCCTATCTAAACTATAGCAGACACAGAAGTGTCTTTTTCAGAAAAGACTTCTAAATAATGTGCATAGTGCGTCCACAGCTTATTTTCAGAGACATTTGCCTACATCAAATACCCCTAGAAAAATTCCTGTAAGGAAATTGCTAGAATCAGCTGCTATCTTGCTATCTCTGCACTTGCAGAGAATTGCTTCTTATGTCAAAATGGTTGCAATCAAGCCAAAGCATTTCTCAAAAAAGGCAGTTGCATTTTTATTCAGGTTACTGCCACCTTATAATTGACAGCTATCTGATGTTCAGTGCCATCTTGGAATGAGTCACAGCTCAAAAGTTCATTACAAATTTCTCATGAACCTGTGGTTAGGACCAGTCTAAGTGAGCAAGCAATAAAAAATTATTTAAATTCAACAAATTTAAGTCTCCTTCTTTCATGGCCTGATGAAACTGGATGATCTTGGTCTTTTATAATTACTGAATAGCTGGGAATCTGTTTCTTTTGCAACCTGTTTTGCTGATGATACCATATGAAGCTCTTAAGTGACTGAGTATTTCCATTTAAGCAAGCAAATGCTGTATTTACTATGTTTAATGACATTTTCAAGGTCAATGTAACAGGATGCTCCCTACAATTGCTTAAAATATTAATATAACATTTTGAATCTTAAAAATAAGCACAATAGTTTTTAGGTGGCTGATCAAATTCTGCAGCTACATTGATTAAAATCCTAAACAATTCCATTCAATTAATGAAATTCGTTGCCGTTTCAAGAACCTATAGTAGGGAAGAGAATATACCTTTGTTTTTTTGCATAGCTGAAACAGAAAGAGAAAACAAGAACATCCAGTAGTGCTAATATGGACCTTAACGTTGTCTCCATTGTGATGAAGCATACTGTAATCAAAAGGTATTTCATCTTTTAAGGATAAACCATGTTCAACTATCCCTGTTACACAGGTAGGGTAGGCCTCTCGGAGCAAGTATGAGCAGAGGTTTGGCTGTTCTTTGGATATCTTGAAGTTTCCTTGTAGATCCTACCACAACAGGAAACTGGGGAGTTGAGCAATAGACCCAGCACAATAACCTCATTGATCTCTCAATTATTTCTGCTAAAAGAAAGAAAAATAAGATAGCAAAAGGACCTGGAGAATTCATGATATGCTGACTTATGTGTGCTTTGTAGAAATGATTAGCTGAGGTAAAGAAAGAACATCAAATGGGATAATGTCTCTGCATGATTATCTTCAGACTACTCTGATTAGTGACAAATAGTAGAGAGCTGGAAATCTATACAAATGTCATTAGACCAAGGGTCGTAATGTGATTTAGTGACGTGGCTACAGTGATAGCTGGTTCCCTTGACAGAACAAAACAAATGGCATATTAGCATTGTTGGTTCAGTACTGTGCTAAAAAGCAAGCATCCAACATAAATGTTTGTCTGTACGAATAGGCAAGCAAGAGGTTGATGCTTATTTGAATCACTGTGTATTAAACTGATTACTTAAATTGGCATAAGGAGAGTCAGGTCCCAAGACAAAATGTACTTCAAAACACTGCAGAAGTGCAATGCGGTTTTATCTTTCCAGCACACCAAATAAAGATTAATTCCTTTCCCACTGTTCCCCTACTAGTTTTTCTTTAATTTCCATTCAACTTGCTTTGTCTTCAGCTCTTGCAGGCCAGGCTTCTCTAGGTGGCACTTGCTGGGGGATGCTTTCCACTGCACAGTTGTGTTTCAGGGGATCACCAGTCACAGTTATGCTGGCCAGGCTCCAGCTGGCCAGGCTACTTCTCAGATTACTTTTTCTGGCTAGCTGTTTGTCAGCCCCCATTCCATAACAGGGCAATTTTTTAACTCGTAAGGGAAGCAACAAGAAACAACCTTTGTTTGGTGGTCATGAGAGATAATGCTGCTTGCAACCCTATAAAACTCTGGGGGTTGATTTTGTAATCTTAATTATGTCCTGGTTAATGTAACCCAGTTGTTTGTGATATAGAAGCATCCCACCTACTTTAGGGCATCATACTAGGAAAGCCAGAAAATCATCTGTAGGAAATTGCTCCAGTCCTTTTCTACTCTTCAGCCAACTAAGAAAGACAGATACCCCCTTCAGTGTCTGGAGGAGAGGATTTGGGGTATGGTCAGTGCAGCAACCTAAATGCATTCATAAACAAATGGATTTTTGTTATTAAATTATACAGTTCTATGAATAACTGAATCTTAGTATAATTATACCAAATCAACTTCCATCTATCAACAAAATCACCACAAAAAAAGACATTTTTAGTGAATATATAGGACAGAATGCAGTTAACTATTTCAAATCTTGATTGTCAAATTCATATTGGTGATTACATTCTGCAGCAGATCTTTTTTAGCATCTGCCAGTATGTCTGTCGTCAGCAATCTATACAGCATATGAATACAATTTTCTGGTTTACCACCTTGATTTAATTTCATTTGTAAGCACTAGGTAACAAATTTAGCAGTGTTGTGCAACTGATGAGCAAGGCCCTGAAACACAGTGCACAAAAACATATTCCCTGTAACTACTCTCTGTTTTCTGGAGGACATAATGCAGTTACTGTTCGCCTTCTTTCATGATCATATTGTTCATACCAGCAGGAGGATGCTCCCTCATGATGTATGACTGGCAAAACATCAGCGTGCATTGCAAACAGATACTCTGCAACATTCTTCAGACACTCTGCATCTCAGCAGAGATGAATGGAATGAAAACATTCTCAGCCTAAGATAGAAAAGGGAGGACATGGTTCATAGTCTTCAGCGCTTCTTTGATGGCCTTCATGACAGAATTAGTATATTATGTACCTGATACACTTGAACTTACTGACAAAGCAAGGAATGAAGTCCTCGGCACTAGTTTGGAACAATCATTTAACAAAATGCTATTTGTGTGATCATTTTGGTTTTCTGCAATAGTTGTAAATTCACAGGGGATGGAGAAAGCTTGTGCACAGAAGACAGTACTGTGTTTTCTGTTTATTCTGGACACAAAGTAATACCCAGAGCTTCCTCTAAAAGCCTGCTGAGAACATAGACTAAAAGAAAGCCTCCAAGAGGAAGTATTGAGAAGTAAATAGGCGCTGCAGAAAGTCAGTCAGTGTGTCAGAGTTTTGGTGATTACCCTGAACATAAGCCTGGGAGACAGAAATTGCTATATAATTCTTTCTGCAACGTATAATTACATTCTTAACCTCTTTGTCTTTTTTTCCTTTTTGATAAAGAGGAAATAATTCATTTCCAGGAATGTAAGTGGCTTTAATTCAGTTGGAGCAAGCCTTTTTTTTCTTTTTTTTTTCAGTGCCTGACTCAGAACCATCATTCTTACTGCTTCTGTCAGGCTATTCCACATTTCCCAGTGGTTTACACTACTGCAGTCTGGAAGCACTCTTTGTTCTTACAGTCCCAGTGCCTACCAAGGCTTTTCTTTTCATGTTCTTTGATGTTTATTCCTTAGGGGCCGGATCCTTGTGTCCTAACATGTGAGCCAGATCTCCCAATGAATTTGCAAACGTGCAGGATCGGCAAGTTAGAAAGTTTATTTGTTCTTCAGGGTTCTCTATGTTCACAGGAAAAAGGACGCCTACAGGCAAACACTGCATCACTAGGTTTCATCTTCACAAAAAGGAAGCTTAGAGAGGAAGGAAGGCACAAGAGTGCAAAGTTAACGACTGAAAAACAAAACCCAGCCTTCTCAAGTTTTTTTCCTGAGAGACTGGTGGTTATGGATGCAGCTACAGAACTCTGAACTTACACGTTTCTTGAAATACATCAGAAGATTCCTTCGCTTCATTGGCACAGTGTCAGCAGTAATAGCTGATTCCAGAGTGTTGTAAGACTAATATATATATATATTGATATATTTTTGAGACATATTTCAACTTGGATATCTGTAATACATTTGCATTCAGGGATCTGAAATTTCTAATGGCCCGACACCTTAGGCTGGAAAATACTGCCTGCTCCCGTTTACTTCAGCTTTGGTATCTGCGTCAGAGAATGCTGGCCTGCCATGCTGGAAGATGTAATGTATTCAATTTATGTCCTACATAAAAGTTGAGATCAGCATCAGTGACTAGATCCAATCTGTGGCTTTAATTCAAACAAGCAGCGCTGCTGACAACACTATTTCTGTGGATAAGGACTCTCTCTCACAAACTTATATATTAGACAATCTTTAAATTTCACTTTTATGCAGATGCCCCCCTTCTGATGTCAGAAATTTTATGGCAAATAGTCTTGGTGATGAGCTAAGACGTGACACAATCTAACTGTGTGAAAACTGTTGGTGAGACAGTGCCGTTAATATCTTCTGCGACAGAATGAAAACCTTTTCTTATTCTCTGTCTGCTCTGCACAGACAGGACAGAGCTACTGCGATAGACTCATGTATTTGCCAGCCAGAAAGATTATTCTAATCTTTTGGTTGGACATTTTACAGCAACAAAGTCAACAGTGTTCCTACATCAGATCCTTTAACTTCTTGACGTTAATTCAGATTGCATGTGCATAGTCTTATGTAGACAAACATTCAATTTATGATAGACAAACCTTCAGTTTACTGTGTGTATGAAATACTGTGTTTCTTGTCTAGATATGCTAATGTTTAATGACCCACACTATCAACACATAAGCCTGATTTCCTGCTATTGGATCTAAATACATTCCAGGCATATATTTTGTTCAATTCTCCAGTGTGATCTAACTCGAGATATGTAAAACTGATAAATATGTACTTCCACAGGTGTTTTACAGAGACTTTTACCCTAATTTTATTGATTACTTGGGTCCACCAACCTTAGACTTTCTACAAAAAGTAGGTAGATTCATTCACACTTTATACAGTTCAGTTTTCTACATTGTTTCCATTTAAACTGAGATAATTCCCTACATGGCAGGTCCATTTGCATACAAAAAGCATAGCACAAGGGTTTGAATGCTCAGCTAAAGTAAGACCTAAGGCTTAGGTATTTCTACCTTTTGCTGGGAGTCTCTCGTACACTTCTTTGTGTAAGCTTGAAAACAGAACATGCAAGATACAGTGCCTTTACCTATAGATGATGCAATGTGTATGCCACAGCAGCACTACCTTGCCAGTATTCCAACAAGAAATTATACTTTATAAAGGATATTTTATTCTATTGGCATTATCATCAGTGTCAAGGCTATCAGTGAAAGCACTGAGCAGACAAAAAGTCTGCTAGAAGATCTCAGTTGTTTGTGCTACTGCCTGTGTCTTTATCCCTGTCAGTATCCCCCAAATCAAGAGAGAAAATTCTTTTTATGAATAAATTACTTTAAATTCAGATAAGTGCAAGCTAGAGCAGTGAGATGCTCTGGAATGCTGAAACAGCTTGTGAATGGGAAAATTATTCACTACTACAAAATAAGGGCGTTGCTGCATTGTTTGCAGGAGATAGCAACATTCAACCTTCTGGGGGATACAGCGAGAAAAAATTAATGCAGAAGGAAATATTTGTAAACAAGAAGTTAGCCACCTGCTAAAAAAGCATTTTATGTTGTAAAAACGTCCCTGTATTTCTATATCTTATTATCATTCACTTTCAGGTGCTACTCCTTCAGGTAGTTCTAAGGAGTCACCTACAAATAGTCCTCTTCTTAAGAAAAAAACACATCAGGAAACCATGCAAAGAGGAGAAATTCTTCAATATAGGCTTATTATTGTTACTATTATTATTATAATATTTCCCATCAGTGAATACAAAACTTCTTCCATCCTTTTTTTTTTATGGTGCCTGTTTTTCAAACTGAAGAAAATGACTGTAAATCAGTTTGCATCCAAAACACCACACTTGCAATGAAAAGGACAGGATATTATACCATTAAAATAAGATTCAGTATAATGGTAAAAATTTTGTGACTGACAGAGGAGCACCTTTGAGTCATAAATTCTAATTTTTAAAGGAGAAAAGGGACTATGACAGTCACTGTCTGAATTCCTACCTAGCAGAGACAATGTAATTTCACACAATAATTCCTACGTCAGTCTCCTGCCTTTTGATCCGTAATAGCAAAAGAAACTTCTGCTTTACATGTCACACTCTGCAAGTAAAAGATCCAGGGATTTTTCAGCTTTATCCATAATTATCACACAGATTTACCCAAAAATCATTACCAGCCACAAGGCAGAATTAAATCCTGGCTCTGAACAATTTTGAACATAGATGAATCAGCATGAGGAAATAACGATAGGATGGGAATATCTCTTACAGACATTATCTTTTACAGGATGAACACCGGGTAAAATCAAACTATTTTATACTTCACAAAGTTCCTGTAATTGGATATTGGAAAATGGATAAATACTGCAGTGGATCTGTTGCTTCATTAGCAGGCACTTTGATAACGTGCACTACAACATCCATCAAGCTCTTCATTCCCCCTGGGGAAGGCTGCTGCAAGTGGTTGACAGAGACCTGAGTCAGGCTCTGTAGGATCAGCAGACTTGTGGTTTTAGCCTGTGTACTGGCTGTGAACAGGAGATCAGGCAGTTTGGGGCCAGGGTGAAAAGCTGGATGGAGCACAGGTTGTTGTCCCTGATAAGGGGACCAGTGCTCATTACAAGTGATTTCTGATGCTTTTGAATAACCATGAAGCTGTTGTAGGTGTCTCCAAGCGGGTGAGAAGATTACACTTTGGCCAAGGGAGTTTCAGGCCCAGGGAGTAGCATTTGTAACTTGAAATGAAGATTTCTGGTGTTTGGAAGAGCCACAGCTTCGTATTTCTACCCCTCCCTGCCTTTTGACCGTTATTTAAGAAGCGTAGAAGAGACTTTGGAGCAACTCAGGTTAGAAAATCTTCTAACAGCACTGATAGGCCTAGTTTAACATTTATGTCCATGGCCTAATTAGCATTAAAAAAACCACAATAAGATTTTCAGACGTTGTGAAACACCCAGGCCTACATTAATTTTAACTTTCATGTTACATTGCTTGTGTATTCATCTGCTTTCTTTATTAGGTCAGCTTTAATTTGGAGCAGTTTAGTATCTGAAACACCTTGCTAGCCCACAGAAACACTAAACCCAAGTCTAAGTTACAAAACTGGAATTAAGTTAAAGCCTGAAAATGTGATCTCTGTCTTCAAGGCTGTCTTAGCTCGCAGATCGGTAATCAAGGACTACAGGTCGTAAGCGGTGTCAAAAACACTCACCCTCTGTAGCCCCAAAACACATGCTGAACGGGATACTTTCCTGAATGTGGAGACTGGAGGTACCTTTTACATCTGTGTATAGTTTTTTCTGCGCGTTATTTCTTTACCTTTGAACACTTCATTTTACAATAGGAATATTGCTTTGTATTTTATTTTTGAATAGAACAGTGATTATACTGGCAGTAACACTGACATAATTCTTGTGCTCTGAATCCCATAGCTACACTTACATTAGGAACTGCAAAACGCAGATTACTCAGATCAGATAACCCAACCAGTGGGAAATAAACAAAAAAGCTCACTTACCATGACAGTTCTGGAATTGCACCAGGGATGAACTTGTCTCTGTGGGCTCTCCCAGCTCACGAGGCCTAAAGCATCATCTGCAACATTTGCCAGAAATGCAGTCCAACCTTGTTGCCCTTGTTGCTCCTCAGCTGAGCTCTGTCTCTTTACCTTCCCATTCACTAGTGGTTTAAAAAGGCATTTGATTTTTCTATTCTGTGTTTGCTGTAGATATTTTTAGCTGCTAATAACTGACACCCTGGGGAGCATGATGTCATCACACTTCGCACTTACGGAGCTCTCAAAAGTCAAACCCAGACAGCAGCGGCTGTCATCACGGTGAGCTGGCTCATTAGGCAAGGGTAAGAGAGTGACACCATCAGAGCTGAGTTCAAAAGACCAGACAGGATGAAGTTCAGTCAGCTCTCAAATAAAGAACAGTTCTTTACTTTGTACATAATTTGCAGCCAAGATTTGAGAAAATGCAAGCACTTTTTAAGGCTGTTGAATACTTTTTACAGTACTAACAAAAATACAGTCTTACTGGGAATCCGTGTGTTACATGCAGAAGTTTTGTGGACTGGTAGATACACTAAATACAACAGGTCCTAAGACTAACCCCAGAGAAACACCACTTGTAATTTTTATCCAGCCTTGTGACTTTAGCCAGCTTACAATTCTTGTGTTCATCACCATGATTTCCAAATCCAAGAACAATTTCCTGTGGGAATCAGTTACTGGAATCTAAGTTGATGAAGCCCACTTTTATTACTCCTACAAAATCAATTATCATATTGAAATATATTGGGAATTATGATCTATCTTTAATAAAACAGTTTTGTAATTTATCCCAAAGTAGGTTCACACTTGCTATTTTCCATTCACGGGGAAAAAAACCCTAACAAACAGACCTCCCCGTCCCCCTCAACTTCCCAAAGAACCCCAGCAAAACAAAACAAGACAAAACAAAACAAAACAAAATAAAACAAAAAAACAGACTCACTACAAACTCACATTACTGCAGTTTCTTCGGCATTCTGGAAATTGTCTACATCACCTAAATCTGTTTTACCAGTAAGCTTTAGTTCCATGCCAGCAGCTGTAGTTTCTAATGCATTATCATAATTTGATTGATAGAATTATCACTGCTCTCATCAACTAGACTGAAAACGAAGGCTGAACATTCATTTGATATTTGGGTCACAGCTACCAAACTGCTAACTGAACCCTGACCTTTGTATGAGGCGTCCCACTTCCTTCAACACAAAATATAGATTTTATATGCAGTCCAATACACTTTGTGTTGTACTGCACACAAGTTCTAGCAGTTGCTTCTGAAAGTGACAAGTATCAGTACAGTTATCTAGCCAGGAATAACAGATACTGAAGAAATGGGACGTGATCTTTTCATTCAGGAATATCTTCTTATTAACAGTTTTCTTTTTTGTCCCCCAGCGCACTTGACACCTTGAGCCCCTGGGATATCCTGCACGTGGCTGAAAACCATGTGAAATATTTTTTTTCTCCATGAACAATTAAACTTAGAATTTACCTTGGATTTTGTTCAGTCTTATCAGACAGCAATCTGCTGAGGCAAAAATCTAAACCATGATGTTCTAAATCTCTTCAGCATGTTGGGTGCACAGTCTCTCTAAGTCCCAGACGAAGAGGTCCCTTTCAAGTATCAAAGATGAAGTCCCCTAGAGAATCACGCTGTTCTGCTTTTGCCCATTCCTTTGAAAGGCTCTACCAGGAAACCTCTCGTTATCAGTCACATGGAAAATACCAGCTACTCCCCAAAGCTGAGCTGACGTCAAAGAGGGACATTTAAAGGATCTGTCTAAATCCTTGTAATAAGCCACATTGTAGGAGCACCCACATCAGACAAGCACAGCGGAACTGCTGGCAGCAGAAATAACGGAATGACACAGTAGCAGGCCTGGGGACATGGAGGCTCACCAAGAGTTTTTTCCTAGAGAAGAACTTGTTTGTAACTATGATTGACTGGTTATTTTCTCCTCACAGTCAAAAAGTACATCAAAAAGAAGACTGAAACTAATAGTAAAGCTTAACAGTGGTGGAATGAGTAGATTTGTACGTGTGTCTATTTTCTTTGGCACTAGGAAAGTTTAGCAGCAACACATAGGTTGCCTGCATTTTAAGGGCTTGGGTGAATTCGTTATTTATGACTATGTACATATCAGGGAAAAAGAAGTTTTCTCTCCATAAAATACGCATCCACAAACAGTATTAGCATATTTTTCCATTGAATTCATGACATTTCTCAACCCCAGAGTCGAGGATATTTTGTGTCTCTGTGTACACCTTTCCAAAGTCATCTATTAAAGCAGTTATATTTAGAAGTTAAAGTCTACTTGCTAGAATTTTAAAATGCATTTCCCTTTAGCTGTCTTTGCTACCACTTTGCTTACTTTTTACAAAAGTTTGAGTGGTTCACTGAACAAGTCTTGCTTTATACATTTAAACCATTTTTTGTTTGTCCTTGTGCACTTTCCCCTGAGATTTTCTTTTAGTCCAATTGTTTTACATATATTTACCCTTATCTATATTTGCAAGAAAATAATAATCAGATTCCTAAATAAAAATTTGGCTTCATTCTTTTGTCATCTCCAAGCCTGACTTACAATACTGCATAAACATCTGTTTCCTTGCTCAATTCCAAATTTTTCAGTTTGAGGGGAATATACCTGCTATGACTTTGCAGTTCCATGCTAAGTATGAGGGATTTCATTTCCTAATTTTCTGGCTGAGGGCACCACTGCTCAATTTTTCTAATTTTTATTTTAACAGAAATTATTTCTCTTTCCTCTGTATTATGGAGCACTGTAGGACCACAGCTGGTCTGATTAATCAACCAACCTTACAACCAAAACTGACAATGAAAAAGGGCATGTTCACACAAAAACTAAGCATCAAATCCAGCAATTAAAAAAAAATACAAAAGAATGAATATATACCTATTTCATCCTTTGGTTAACGTGAAATTGTTCCTTACCATCTATTATGTAAGATTTTCTGTTCAGGCCCTTCACTAAGCCATTTTGAGAGTCAGTCCAGCAACAGGGTTTCACAGAATCACAGAATTGTTTGGGGTGGAAAAGATATTTAATGTCATCGAGTCCAGCCATTAAACTAACACTGCCAACTCCACTACTAAACCATGTCCTAAGTGCTACATCTACGCATCTTTTGAACACCTCCAGGGATGGTGACTCCAGCACCTCCCTGGGCAGCTGTGCCAGTGCTTGACGACCCTTTCTGTGAAGTGATTTTTCTTAATACCCAGGCTGAATCTCCTCTGGTGCAACTTGAGGCCATTTCCTCTCATCCTATCACTTGTCACTTGGGAGAAGAGACCAACACCCACCTTGCTACAACTTCCTTTCAGGTAGTTGTAGAGAATGACAAGATCTCCCTTCAGTCTCCTTTTCTCCAGACCAAACAATCCCAGTTCCCTCAGCCTGTTCCTCATAAGACTTGTGCTACAGGCCCTTCACCAGCCTTGTTGGCCCTAAATTTCAGAAGGGTTTTGTGGTGTGCAGCACACAAAATTGCTTTTCAGATTCCCTCATAGCTCCTAGATCTAACACTGATCATATAGCAGTAAAATCTCTAATCAATGAGTCTGTCCTGTAATTCTGTCATAGGACCAACCTGAAATCCATAACATCATTACTGTGGCAAAGTGCCGTTTTTTCCTCCTGCAGCAGTATTTACACTGTCAACCTGACTTTAAACATTGCACACACTTCCTGATGACATATCAGCTGAATTTGATCTTCTCTGTATAAAGGGCCACCTAATAGGAGGAGGAAGTTTCTTCTTTATTTAGATATGGCGAATGGTTATGCAAGAACTGGTGATGAATATCAGCCAAAAGGAAGATATTTTTTCTAGCAACAAGAAACATATTAATGTCATTGTCCCCTGCTTCATTTAGGGTAAAAATAAATCAGAACAGACATTTTTATGGTGATATATACAGAAAAAAAAAGCTGATGCTTATATTTTTAAGTCCCAGTTGCAGCAGTAAGTAAAACATAAAGTATGTATCAGGATCAAATCGTAGCATCTGTCTGTAAAGATTTGTTGATATAGAGCTGTCACCCACATGGCTTCTTGTTTTGCATTAAACAAGACAAGTGCAACAGAGAAACATGAAAAGTGTTAATAGTGCTGCAAGTCAGACGCAAGGGATAGGGAATTCAACAGATTATCTACAGCTAGGGCTTGGATAAAAAATTTTCAATAATGACATTTAAAAGAAGTACTTTAAACAATTAATAAAAAATTCTAATCCTTTTTGTGTTATTTTTTTAATCCATTATAATAAAAGCCAGATTTTACTTATATTTCAATAAATAGTGCTTTCTTATTAAATCAGATATGGCATAAAAACTATTGCTCAATTTGATTATGAACTTTTCTCTGGTTTTCAGAGATCTTGTTGAACTAAACAGCAAAATATATGATTTTGCCAGGGACTTTTAAAAAAGCCTGTCCTGATTAGAGAAGTAACCTCCTATCTCTTTGAAGGAATACAGAAGAGGAAAGTCCTTGAGTCTCCCTGACTTTGGATTCAGTTACAAATGCAATGCACATATCTATGGTGCTCTCTTTCACTGACTTCCTTTGTCTTTCAGATAAACTATTCGGCCTCTGCACATGAGATTTGAATGTCATGTAAAGAACAGAAAGAGAAGTCGCAGGGAAAATCAAACTTTCCCAAGGTGATGGCATACAAGGAAAGAACATTATCGATATTAGGTTTGTAGTCCCAGGTACAAAGTTGCCTTTGCAGTGACCCTACATGGACTGTTTTTACCACTGTTAAGGTTAAAAACCAAACCCAAGGGTGTTATGTACGCAGTTAGTTTACTTAAGTCTCCTACGTTATAAGGAAAGAGTGTCAGGCTCCTTTAGGGGTGCTTCAGAGCAGAAGCCATACTTATGGATTCTGAATTACTTTCTGAAAGAACGTCCTCTGCATTTAATCTTTCAAAAGCCCAGGAAAAATTGTCTTTCTCCTTTAAGCACCTGCGTTAGGCGTGTAAGGATAGGCACTAGGAACTACCTTACACATCTCTTTCCCTTTTGTTTCTGCACTCCGTTCCTATTATTTCAGATATGTTCAGAAGCCAGAAGTAGCAGATTTTATCAGTGCGCTAACTGGTTCAACCACACTCTTTCCTGCTCTGATATTTCTGGTTGTTTGAATGTCTAAATAGCATCTCAGTCTTCGATCCACTCTAGGAAGCACGTGCTCTTCAATCTGACTATTTTTAATACTTCATCTAAGACTGTCTTTTCTGAGATGAAAGAGGAAATAATTCTTTACCAAAAGGGTCGTCAACCACTGGAACAGGCTGCTCAGGGAAGCGTTGGAGTCACCATCCCTACATGTATTCAAAAGACATGCAGATGTGGTGCTTAGGGACGTGGTTTAGTGGTGAGATTGGCAGTGTTAGGTTTATGGTTAGACTGGATGATCTTAAATGTCTTTTCCTACCTAAACAATGCTGCGATTTTATGATTCTATGTCCCTATCTATATAACATGGGATGATGACGCCTACATAGGTTTGTGAACTGCTTACATACTGGTGTGTGAAAATCACTATATAGGCATAGCATATTGTATTTTTACATTTAATCAGATGTGCCCTATGGCTGTTACAGTCTCCTGTATTTCACTGGAATATCAATTTATTTACTTCTTGCAATTTGTCACGCTTCAATAAAATCGATTTGCCTTTTCTGAGAAGACAGCATGCTGATTAATAAAAACTCCAGTCTGCTGCATGTCCTCTCTCCTATGATTTGTGGTCATGGAAAAGACTAATACATTTCCCTTTCTGAGCACAAAAAATGACATGAAAAAGAAGGCTTTTTGAAGAAAAGAAATTATAATAGAATTGTTATGGAAGAGCCAGTACATTAAGTAAGGGATTCCCTGCCACTAGAAAGAAGTCCACATAGACTATACAGACAGACAGTGAGGAGTGGAGACCATGACTGCAATTGCTGTTTTGGGATCAGACATAGCTACAAGTCAGAAGGGTCCAGCAGCTTGGTTCCATCTCTCCCAGAGACTCTGTGAGACTCTTTGGATCTGGATCCAGTCTGCGGGTTATAGTAAGGATTGCTACCAAGTCTTTTGAAAGTGACCTACTCACAATAGCTGGTAGCTACCCAGAGGAGGAAAAGCCAGAGGGAAACCAGGCTCGCTTTGTTACAGAGCAGATGTCAGTATCTCTCAGGGAGGTCACAGAAATGTAAACGGCTGCAAAAAGTATTCCCAGCTCCACAGAGGTCATTTTACAAGGGCAAATGTGGAATCTGTCATGCTAGGCATATATAGAAGGGTGAAGACACACAATATGCAGCAGAATGTCATATATTCAGGAATATCCATCTCAGTCCCTCCGGAGACAAAGTGAAGAATTTGCATGGTACTGAGCAGGTCTTAGGAGGCTGCACATAAAACACTGGGGGTATTCTATCCAAACATCCTTCTTAGCAGGGTATGAATGCCTCATGCATCTGGGACACAAGTCAATTTGGAAATTTATGCAGGAACTTTGAAGGAAACCACAAGGCAGGAAAATCTGAGCCTGGGTATTGTTTGGTTTTGGTTTTTGAATTTCCTTTCTGGGTTATATCACCACCATCTGAAGCACTACTGGCGATTCAAGTCCAAGCCATGATGAAGCTGGTTTCACATGTGCAGATAAAGTATGAATACTGCTTTGGTTTGATTGATGGGGAGAAAGTGAGACCCAGATCTGGGTTACAAGATTTAGGTCTGTTCCTAGGTCTGTTACGAAGCTGTTCATTAATGTGAGGTACTCGCTTCCTTTTTCTGTGATTCAATATCTGTAAAATAAGGCCATGACATTGACCTTCATTATAAAGCACTTTGAGATCTGTGGATGAAAGCTACTAAATAAGAACTAATAATTATAATCAGGTTGGATCCACAACCAGAAGTCATCAGTTTTCTAGTTCAGCCTTCCTTGTGACTATAATTATAATCTCATCAAAAGAGTTTGGCCTAAAATGGCACAAATCTCCTAAGGATAACTCAGAGAATTTTAGTGCTGTTCTATTAGAAACCCCAGCGTTAAATGAAACTCAAGTCTCAAAGTGTAGCCTTACCTAAGCCTCATCTGTGTGTCACCGCAATTCTTCATAGCTGGATTTTGCTATTTAAGACTTAGAATGCCTGAAAATAGAATTACTGTTTGCTTTCAAAACAGTTGTTTTCCTCTTTACTACAAACTGCATGAAAACAAAGCAGATTAAAATGGACAGTTATCCTTTCAAGCTGATTAAATTGTATAAATCCATTCAGAAAATTATTTAAAGTATATCCAGTGTTTCTGCAAGACCAAAAATATTACCCTTGATTCCATAAGATTTCAGCTTTTTCTTGACAATCCGACTGCTCCTTATGGATGGTTTTTAGTCTTTTTAAAAACCTCTTTAATAGGCAACCTGAATCTTGCCCCCTGGCAGCATGCTAACATACATAAAACAAGAAAGTGTATGTGTTGGATGTTTCTTTTGCTACAAGCTTCAGTTCAAGCCTTTGATGAGAAAAACCACATTCTTTTTCTAAAGGTGAAACACTTCAGCAAATATATTGGTGCAATACATCTGCTTTTTTATAAAGAAAAATCCCTTTAAGAAAGGGCTCTGAATTCAAATTCCTAACCCAAACTATGCATCACAGTCTGAATTTCCCAGTCTGATAGTTTTTCTAAATTGCCTCTCAGACTAAATTCAGCCTTAATTCAGGTTTTTCTGGCCAGCAGAGAACTAAGGAACCCCACGAGCCTAATGGCTCTAATAGCTTCTATAGTAACTCCCACATTTCCTCCACATAGAAAGTAACCAAGCAAAGCATTCCTCAATAACAAATGTTTAAGAGGAAGATGAAAGAATCCCCACCCAAAGTGGGCAATTCAGGAGCAGTCCAGTTCTAGACAGTCTTTCCTTTTAGCTTTCACTGAACATTAATGATTATAACTCTAAATTTCTAACTTGTTTTATGATGTTCTTACTACATTACATCACGCTATCCTGTGTATAAAAACAATGGAATGAAAGCCTCTAATTTTAGCTGTCATAAAGAATAAATGGCAGCAGAAGCTTTCACTTATAATAGCAGGATTTTAGATAGCTACAGAAAAACTTTTCTGTATGTGAACAAATTCTCAACGATTTAAACAAAAATTCAGAAACTGTTAAGTTGTACTTAAGAGTTAATGCTGAAGGTGTCACTATGCTCAGAAACAGAGTCGACTTTTCCATGTCACGTTCAGTTTATTAATAACCCAATTATTTCTGTCGCAATGGCACATACCTCTCTCTGCTTTCTCTTATTATTATGCATCTAGAATAGCTTTCAGAATCACTTTTGGCTGAGCGTGAATAGGTAAACTATAAAATTCAGTTATAACCAAGTTTTATGCTGAAATGCTACTGAAATTCAATAGATGAATGCTGAGTGACATAGAGTATGCAATTATGCAAGAAGACTGTTTGCAATAAGCCATCTTGGAAGTACTTCCATTTGTGAGAGAAATTTTTCTTATTCTGCATCTGAATACATTAAAAAGCCTGTCATCGGTTAATAGAGTGAAATGTGCAATTCTTAATTCTGAATATCTTCTGTAAAAAGATAAGCTTCTCAATTCTTGTGATTAACTTACAAACAAAGCCAACTACAAGAATCTGTTTCGAAAAATCAATGCAGGGAATCATTGCCAGTTTTCTCATAAATATTTCTGCCTTAGAAACCACTGAAATTTACACTCTCTTTATCCTGTGTTGTATAGGGTTATATGCAATTACAGCACTTCCTACATAAAATAATAGAGATCTGAATAAGATCTTGCATAAATGGATGTAAAAAATTATATGCAAACTCCTGGCAAATTGCCAAAGTGGCCCTTCAGCTTACGAAATAGTGCATCGATCTAATCTCATCTCCGTGTGTACATGTGTGACAACATTGCCACAAAGCTGCTTTGTTTAGCTGTGCATTTTCATGACTTTGAAGCTCAGGATAATGTATTTTTTATTCTATTCAGTATCTTCACACAAGGATATCTACAGTCATTATAAAAAATCTCCAGTTGGAGGAGTGGGAAAAAAAAGGGACTTTAACTGCTCAGTTTCTAAATTAAGCTACATCTGCAGTTAAAAATAGCCCTTCTGCCTGAAGATGCTATGCTGCCTGAATTTAAATAGCCTGTTTCTTTCCCTGACAGATAACATTTATTGGGCTCTCTGCTGCAAAAAACTTGCCTTCTACAAGGTTACCTTTTCTTTTTAAGTCTGATTTACTTAATCTAAGACGACAGAATTAAATTAAGTGAGTCAGTGTTCCAGCCAGGATGTATATCAATTCTCCCATAGATATATTTCTCAAGTTTTAGGAAACAGACCTAAAAAAATGCATGCGTATATGTGTGACTTTTCCTAGCTCTTTGTGCACATTTTTCCAGGAAGATCTACAGTAAGAATATATTGCCCAAAATGCAACCTGATTTCTACATGTCCTAAAAGTGCTTGTGCCTATCCCTAGCAACCTCTTTGGTTTTCATTTACTTTCATGTATTTGTATTTCTAGGTGTTTCGTTTCATTCTAGATAAAAGAAGTATTAAATGCAATTACATGCACTATATGCGAAATGGTTTACTCACTGTTTTTACCGGAAGCACTGAATGGAAAGGAGTAAAAACTGTACCCTGTTTCCCTCTGGGCCTAACAGAGCGTAAGGATATCTATCCTAACCATATTAGTACTGTGATCCGAGCCTTCTTGTGCTACTCATATAGAGTAACTCAGTCACTGTCATACATTGCAGACAGATTAGAAAGTTAAAAATTCTTTAAAGTCATTGTCAAAGCAGGCCAGTTCTTTTTTGTCAAAATTTCTAGCACGCCAACCAGAATAGTTTTATAGTTTCAAGCACTATATCCATGCTGGCCCCTGGGAAACTTAATTTCCTCAATATTCATTCTAAATTTACTGTGCCTTAATTCCACGATTTTATGAGAATTAAAATTAATCAGATTCACTTCTACATTTTAGGCAATAAAATATGAAAGGCATACTTCCAACGTGCAAAAATGAAATTTGAATCTCACTACATTGATACAACCCTACTTTCCCTCTCTTTGTTAAAATGCATATTTCATACGAGCACTCCCAAAGGCATAGCACAGACAGACTCAGGAATACGTAAATGGAAGATGAGATGGATATAAGTACTTCTCTTACCCCCAAGCAAGACTTTCACATTGGAGTCAATCTGTGGACTAAAAGCCTGAAAGATCCCTGAAAGCTCCATGAACATCAATAATATTTGCAATGATGTAAGCCAAAGGCAATGATCTAAGTTCTGCAGTCCCTAATTGAATAAAACACCCACTGAAGCCAACAGGAATTGCACTTAATTAAGCTGTACAGTATTTCAGGTATGTAGCGTTTTAAATAATGTTACTACATAGCACCTACAAGTACTTTTGTTTGCATAGGGCAACGTTTGCAAGATACGAGTCTCTGTGGAAGCAGACAGGACTGGACCACCCATCTGTAGTTCCTTGTGTAGTTTCAGTTGAACCGAATCACAGTCATCAATCAACACCACATGAAGGCAGGGTGCCTGTTCACTTACCTAGGTGAAGCTACAAGGCTGCTTTGATTTGTAGGGGTGAGACAGCAAGGTCAATCATGTTATAGAGGGGCTGAATTTGACTGAAATTTTAAATAAAAATGGGAATAAAATCACTTCCTTTTGAAATCTGATGTGCATATCCACAGCCCAAAATACTAATCATCAGAGTAACATAACTTCTCTAAACACATTAATCCAAGCTATAATCTCAGCTGTTAAACTCTTGCAAATAAACAGATGCGTGTGCGGCACAGACCTGCCGTGTTACAGGATAGGTTATACAAGGTAAATGTGTGTCGGGACTGACAAGGCTCTGGGAGTTCAGCATTTGTTAAGAGTCCTTCCCTGTGACACCCCTTACTCAGCTTTATTACCAGGTATGGGCAATGTCAGCCATGTGTTGCCACTGAGAAACCAGAGAGATGAGAGTCAGTTGGCAGTACTGGCATTGTGGATGGTTTGGTATCACTTCTGCTTCTGGGGATGATGGGATCATGGCTGGCAGAAACTATTCACATTGTACTGTGTCAGAGAGCTTTACAAAAGCATGTAATAATGCATGTAATGAGGCTCCAGCATCACGTTTACGAGGCCTGGAGAATGTTTCTCTTTCCAAATGTGAACTACTGAGTCATCCTGTCCATGTGAGACAGACTGTATTCTCTCTTCCCAGAGAGCTCCTTTGAATCACTATTACCGCCAGATAACAGATGTTGCTCTCCAGGAAAGTTTTTCATACAAGCTTTTATAATCATAAGGATTTTTTCAACTTGACCTTGTAACTACAATAGAAAAACAAGATGAACTGGGGGATGTCAGAGGACTGTGTGCTGTGGTATCTTAGTAACTAGGCCCTGAACAACGTGACTACCCAAAACACTACACAAAGAATAACAGATAATGTCTATAGTAAATATAAGGTAAATACTACTTATTCCCAGTTTAGGAAGAATCAAGCCCTCAAGTGTTTAATGGACTTGTCCAACATCAAGACAATTCAGGAATAAGTGATCCAATGTTCAATTCATCCACATCTCTTTAAAATTTAGAGCCTACAGATATGCAATGAAACTCAAGTTAAATGATACGAAAATAGGACTAAAAGTATAAATTGGAAGCTTTTAGTAAAGTACTTTATAATGACGATCATCTGACAGCTGCTTCTGTTTTAAACCACAAGACGCTTTTTTTCTAATTACTTGTTCAAAGTGAACCTGAACATGCACTTTAAAAGAGATTTTGGAAATTACTGTAATATGCACTACATTTTAGACTTTCTCAGCTACGCATACGTCTGGTCAAATAACAGTAACTTTCCTACCACATGCCTTTAGCATGTTCCTGGATTGCCTCTTTGGATGACAGAGCATTTTTTCACCACTCTTTTTCAAAAATGACAGTTAAGCGGTCATTTAAAATCAGACATTGATATTGTAACTATTCCTGTGCCTTCTGGTGCTACTTTAACTACATTCACTAAATTAAACTATTTCTCTAACGCCCTGAATACACACATTTAACAATTTGACATCGGAGTTTTGGAGTTTTGTCACCAGATCCCAGAAGTAACAGAGCTGTACTTATTCATAGGAGTGGACAGTCGGGTCCAGGTAATGCAATAACAGCTTGGATTCCAAACAGCAACAAAATACAAAACCAAAGGGCTTTGGTTAGATAAAAATTAGTAAATTTTTCATCAAATGGTCTCATTAATGACTCCAGTCATGAACTACACTCACAGTATTCTTTTAAGAGAGATACTGTTCATATAAAAAACAAACAAACAAGGTAATGCCAGATCAGATGGTGATGGTGCCTGTCAGATAAAATAATCTATTGGGTCTCAGGAGAATTAACCTCCAATAGTAAAGGCCACAGTCTAGGCTGAGCAAGCCAGTGCTGTCATAATTCTAGTACAGTTATCAATAATAATCTGCTTTGTCATATGCTATGTTTAGAAACTATTGTTCACCCTGTGATTATCCACCTTCCTTTATTTTTTGCTTTCTGTTTCCCAATTGATGAGGAGTTTGGGCTACTGAATGTTTTATATATATTCTTGCACTTATCTGGCATGTCTCAATCTTTTTAGGATAAGCACTGCTTCTCCTTTGCCATCCTAACTTGTCTTCCTATTCATAAGTATCATCTCCTTGTTTTCCAGACTGTACCATATTTTTCCGTCCTGGTTTGAAGCCTAGCTTTTCATCAGTGGATTAACTGGTGCTGTAATTCTTCCTCTTCTTTTCCATGCACTCAAAAGTAGAAGGTAAACAAACAACTGGAATTCACCAGTCCAAGGTTTCCAGCAATAGACATGGCCTTGAATGTGTTAAATTCCTCAACAGCACTTACACTGCAACACAGGTAAATACTGTATCCCAAACTTCAGTGCCTGTCTCTGTCCAACCATCATCCCTGGCTTACCACTCCAAACCCTGCATAACAGCTTCACTGAGATGCTCCAGGAATCTTCGGAGCCTGCTCCTCAGAGCTCTCTACTACTGCACCCCCAGCGTGAGCACTGCTAAAACCACTTAGTTCCACCTAACCGTACAGTCTTGCTTCATTACTCCCAGACCGTTTGCCTCCTGATTCCTCAACCTTGTTGCTGCAGGATCACCTGTCTCTTGCATCACTCCTCGGAGCCACAAATACCTTACCCTAATTGTTGACAGACATTATACTGTGAATAACTCACAACGCAGACTTCATTCCCTTTTCCTCCTTTCAGTTTCTATCTCTCTGTCCCACCGTCTGAAAGTAAATGCTATTCTCTGTACAATTCCTGTTAGAAAGACAGAAGAGAAATAGACAGGAAAAAGGTGAACAGAATGACAAAGACTGAGGCTTGATACCCATTATCCTCTCCAGAAAGGTTACCTCTGAATCTCTCATTTGAAAACCTACTTTACTAATTAACATGCCTTATTTATGCGACCATGGTATCATGGTATTTTTATGCCATAACACAATACCTGGAAGAATACAAAATGATATTTTTGTGGTTTTGTTTCCCAGATTTCTAAAAATGGTGGAATCATATGGAATGCTGATATAGTAGGAACATTAGATAATGACAAATTTTCTTTTAGCTTACTGGTTCTTTTCTGTAGTGTAACCATTGAATTATTAAGCATATTTTAAACTGCTTAAAAGTGACATTCAGAAAAGAGATGTTAAAAAACCAGTAACAATTCTTAGAAAGAGGAAACAGGTCTACTTTCTGAACAAACATATTTTCTCAGCAGCCAGACGAAAAGATAGTTTTCACCTCAGACTAAAATTGTCACTTGCAATTTTCTTCTCTCTTGTATATACACATCCAGACTCACTGCTGTCCTTCAGTTGTTTTGATAATGTACAGCTGTTATAAAAACACCTGAGTACAAAGTAACATCCAAAACTTAGCAAATGGAATTTACCACGCTAAATTAAATGCCCTCAATGTGTATTTCCACTGGGAAAAAATGTGAGTCAAACTCATGCTCTGTATGTATTTGCAATAAGCAGGAAATATAGTGAAATAAACACGTCCTTTATTCTAGTTCATATATGTCATGCCTATCACTACATGTAAAATTGCCAGAATGTGAAGCAATGGATGTTATGTGTACGTGCAAATATATTAAGCAGCAAATAATAATCTTGATGAGATGGTTCCTATTTTGAACTTCGATATCTCAGCAATTCCACAGAAAAACAATATAAAAACCTCTTCCATTGTCCCTTTTTCACAGAAAACTGACACACAAACAGGGGACTGTGCCAACACACATGCTCTTGACTCAAAATAATTCCAATGTAGCTCACTTAAAATAACAACAAAAAAACCCCACCCTAAACCAACCACTTCAGTCATATGTGTCATAACCCAGATTAAACTGGAATACTTCACAGAAACTTCTAAGGTCATGATTGGATTTTTTTTGCCTCCTTTCCTATGTATTATTTACATGCCTTCACACGCAAAAGAACAATATTTGAGCCCATTCTGTGAGGCACTTGTCACCACCAGCTTCCACTGATAGGATCAGTTCCAGAAAAAAATTCTGCAGTCTGGAGGCTCTGTTTTCTTACTGCCCACAGGTGAGCAAGGAGTTAGCCCACAAGTCTGCAAACAACTGTTTAATAGACAAGATTTAAAAACAACAGGAGTTCAGCATCTTATAGGATAGGGCTCAGCTCTGAATTTTCACAGTTAATGTGGCCTGTTACATACATACAGTACTATTCAGAACTTCCCATTTGCCTTAGAGGCAACCAGAGTTAATGCTCTGTAATCTGCACTACAACACATTGTGGGTGGTTTTGTTTTTAATTAATTCTTCTGAAAATATTTTTTAGGATGAGTGCATGTATACAGTGAATGTAGTGGCGAGAAAGGCTAACAAAGAGAATATATTCCTGATCTGCAGTATATGCAGAACTGCTAAGATTTCATTGTTTAAATTAGGCAAAACCTCTCTGCTATTACTAATTCCAAGGTCAGCTACAAACAGTGAAAAAAAAATATGGTAACAATGCTGAGTGTTTTGAATAAATCCAGATAGAGCTGTTAATAAAATAGAAAAGAAAAATCCTCACTTACCTCACTAGTTGTAAGCTGTTATTTCATACTCTGCAAACTTTCACTCCCTACTAACTAAACAAAAGTTCTGCAATCGTGATGCTAGAATAGCTCTCGAATACATACCGCAGAATACCAAAAAAGAGAAAGCCTATGTTGTCCTTACTAGCAGGCATCTCTCCAGGGATGATTGGTCATTACCCTGGCAACCCTCACAAATGGCAAATGACGTAAAGAGAGTGGGAAAAAAGCCACTGAGAGCAGAAAGCACTATATGCATTATAGATAGTTCTGAGAATCCATGCTCATATATGCATTAAATGGCTTCAGAGGTGCACAAGGGACCTTCCATTTTGCAGAGATGCCTGCTGAGGTGAATAAGAAACTTTCTAATTTTTTTCTTAATCAAAGCATTGGGAGCATCTTTAAGTCTTTAATTGAAGCAAATTGGTTTCTCATAATTTTAATAATTCAGACACTGGTTTTATTCTCTTTTTTTACAATTCTGTTAAAATTTCCCATTGAAATAGCTCACAGTGGTATTCAGGCAAGAGAAGAGGTATTTTTCATTATTCCTTTTCACTTTATTGTTACATAAAGTTACTTATTGTTATATTTATTCACATTAGCTCTCATACCTTCATTTCTCCCTAACATGCGTTTGTACAAATTGCACAAGAGTTCTTGCGTTTATGTGACTAGAAATAAACACATTAGCAGGTGTAATTAGTGTTACTGGTAACTATCCTCTGCCTAAAGACAACACGACTCTAGCCAAACATCAGAGAACAGATTAAAAAGTATTTTGCTATTTTTGCACAGCACGATCACAGTGAATTTGACCACACTATGATGAGTACATCACAGAGCTTGAGAAATTTGGGTGTGGTTAATTCTTCCACAATTAGATTGAAAAAAAATCACAAGTAAGATAAAAAGGAAATCTGCTTTGAGATCCTTTAGCATCTGCATGACTCTACAATATTAAGTAAAACTGAAGGAATTTTGTGTACAAAACCCAAGAAAAGCATCTTTCACCCCTGCTTGCATACATTACCAATTACAGTTCAGGATCAGGCATCTTTTTACCTGCTCTTCTTTGGACTTCAGCATTTCTGGATTCCTAAATGCACATCAGCCAATTTTCAAAGAGCATACTGGAAAGCATTACCACTCAAATCATTTTATGACCTAAAGGAAAGGGCACAGCTCTCAGAGGTGAAATAAGAAGAGCTGAGGAAATAAGTGAACTGAGATAGCTGCTCTAACTACTTAGCTGTTACGTATGGGAATGCCTCTACCATGACAACTGAGTTTTGTGCTGAACTCCTGATGAAAACACGTTGGATGTATTTGAACTCTACTCCACTTCAAAACTGCAATGAAAGAGAAGAAACCAGCAGCTGCAACTAGGATGCTTCTGTCCCTAGATGCCTAAATTCAAGAAGTTAAAACTTTGGGTGAGTAAAATTTAGCCCTCATTGAAATTTAGACAGGATTCGAATTTAGCTGTCCTTGAAGAAAAGGACAGACAGGCTTTAAATGCCCAGTTTGTTCATACAACAGTAAAGGCAAGAAACATTGCCAACATCCAAGTTAAAAAATTACATCCAGGTCCTTCAAGAGCAAACAAACTATAAAGGTAGGAAGAACTGACACATTAAGCACGGGGTATACATTTCTACCAAAGGAATCCTGTTAAAAATAAGAATTTCGAAGTATAACAGAAGGAAGACTCTGAACTGATAATTGCACAGAGAAGTACATGCACTGCTTCAGCAAATAATGAAGTTGATGTAAAAGAAAAATCTTTATCAGATCAGTTGCTCTGGAATAGTGAGATTTCCTTATGGACATGGCAACATTTACGGCCCTGGGTTTCAGGGTACGACAAAGCCATGACATTGTTGCACTGTTGCTCTGCACCAAGCGTGAATTAGCTTCACCTTCTTGCTGCTGTTGGTCAGACTGGAGGTTTGACTCAATCTTGTCCAGTCCCACAATTCGAAAGCAGAGCAACAAGAGGAAAGATAAGCATTTTCATTTGTTCTTTATCCACTTGTTTCCAGTCAGTGTTAGATCTATACAGAATCACCAACTACCTGAGAGAAAACGTAACTAGGTCAGCAGCAGGGGCCCTGATTGTCCTCAGGACTAGGGCAGTGAGCTGAGATTTAAGGAAACTCAAGTTTAATTCCCAGCTACACTACTAGCTTGTTGGATGAGTTCTCAACAAAATGTTTCCCCAGCTGCACAATGCGAATAAGATTCTAACTCCTTTAAAAAGTATTTTCACTGAGGTTTATAATGGAAAGAGCTTAAGAGCTTAATTTTTATTTTTTTCACAATCTGCTATCCCCCTGCAATCAGGAAGGAATATGCTTGTACCATGACAGTTTTCCAAAAAGCTGAACAAGCCTTTGCAAGTGACTGAATTTTATGACAAAACAAGTGATGAATAGAAAGAATATTCAAAAGATAATGCTCCATTATGTGTACTTTATTTATTTGCTGAAGACAACTCATCTTTAATTATTTAAACTCTGGCAAAATCATGCTAGCAAATGCTCTGCTAGATTATAATTGACAGAAACATCTTGATCCAAGGGAAGTGAAACCTCAGTGTAACATTACCTCTGATATGACATTTTTCCTGACAGCAAACACTATTTTGTGTTTAGAAACCAAAGAAGACAAAGTTCACCAGTAGTTAGATGGCCAATGCATGCTCTATGCTTCCCACAGATCTTCTCTTTGATGGTCTAAACCTAAGCTTCTCATTTTTTCACAAAAACTTGCAAAAATTTAGATCCAAGTACACATTTTCTACCTATCTTTCAGTTATTAGCACAACTGAACAAAATTTTTACCATCAGTGTTCCCAAACTTGCTTTTTTAAGGACGCATGTGGTCTGTCATGGGCATTGTTTGTATGAGATGTTATTAGATATAAGAACAAGAAGTATTTTTAATTATATAAAAACTTTAAGTTTTTCCAAATAGATGGTCTGAACAAAACCTTCATCATCTTTTATCATATCCAACCCTACCAATCAGCTTTTGACTCAGCATGTGAGACTGAATCACTTGAACGTTCTGGGCAGCACAACAGGGACAAATCCAGTCAATGGATGGGAAGAAAGGAAAGACACTGGTATAGAGCTGCAGTCAGGGAATAAGGCTTCTAACGGAGTCTTATGAAGAGGCACAGTGATAGAATCTTGCACCCATTTTGTGCCATTGTGCATCAGCCATGTTGCTGAGTCTACCACATGTAGTACATGACAGAAAATTGGATTGCAAATCCAAAAGAATCCTTTGCATACACTGATTATATTTGTCAATATATTAGAAAATTTAATTAAAACCTGGTCTGTACATTAAAAAAAAAAAAAGATTGGAGACAGAAATAATCAGATAAGTAAGTTATTATTACTGATTTTATTCTAAGTGATTCATCCCAGGAAAGGATCAGCTCACTCAAGTCAGCAGAGTTAAAAGTCTTTAGCATTTTTCTGGATCAACCACTTAAATGCTTGTGAAATGCATCATGTTGCAGAATCCAGCCACTTAAAAATGCCCATAGTCATCTGGTGTACAAGACAATCACAGAGGGAGGGCCTTCTCCATACTTTCCAAGTTCTGTCCTTCCTCTTACATATGTCTACCCCAATCTTGGATCTAGCTGGAGAAAATTAGCTCAGGTTTTAGCTGGCCCAATGCACTATATACCACAGTTATGGAAAATAAAAACACCCTGTCAGAACATATTATTTCTACAAAGGCCCTTACACTGTCATGTCACATACACATCAGAAACGGGCGAATGATGAATGTGATTCTGAACAATACGCTGTTAAGTAAGCAAAATAATATTTTTTCTTTGTCTGTCCTTCTAGAGGACAGATGTATGCCTTGTCAGATGGTTCCAAACCCATTATTAGTGTTCTTGCACTTTTCCATTAGTGATATTGCAGCTAGACTAGCAGATGTCAAGGATGTCCATGTTGAAAGATAACATTCCTTAGGAGGAGAAACCACAGGCTGTCAGCATTTTCTGGCTTCCCCATGATTTGGATTTAACTGGCAACATTACTATAATGAAATTCAGGGAGATAAACTAAGGAATAGAAAGCACTAACATTCAGAAAATGTAAACATCTGAATATGAACACGCTGCTGTTAGTATCCTTTAATACTTTAATAATTTTAATCAAATTTACAGGCAGAGTCTGCTCTTTAACACAGATACATCAAAACCCAGCAATTCATCTCACTCCATCTTTTATCCAGTTCCAGCATTTATCATGTAGCACCTTTGTGACTCAGAACAGTCCCTCCTGACCCCATAACTATATGCCAAAATATTTCAATAGATGACAACCACCTTAGCTGGGGGACCCTGGGGCGGGAAAACTGTAGTAGTTGTGACAAGAGAGGATGGTGGTTAAGTCCAACCGTTCCAACACAAGACAGGACAAGGTCATACAGGCCACCAATGATGGTGGCACCTGCAGTTGCTGCTGACTTACTTTCAGAGCTGGTAGTTCAGATTAACCAAGTCAACTGAACCACGCTTTTGGTACATAACACAGCCTCACTATCCATACAGTGCTAGAACTTCTAGTAAGCAACATAGCTTTTAAGTGCCTTGGCTGTCCCAATGCTAGCACCAGCCAGCATGAAAGCACTGGTATGCTCTTGGAGAAATTGTATTTACAACTTTGTTTAAGTTAGATCTAAAAAAGCCATTCAAAATAGGCAGCTTTTGAGCAATATAGCTTAAAAGGCTTGGTGTCCTCTAGTTGTATTTCATGTTTGGATTCCTTTGTGTGTCTCAAAAACCAAAAAATTCTGATCAAAACTTTGATATTCATACAGTCTGTGTTCTAGATGGATTGTCTGTCATCAACTAATATAGTACAGTTTATGCTGCAACCTTATCATCTCTGAAAGAAACAAAAAATATAGCATAAGCCCAGTTTCCTAAAAGCGCTAGTTTAAAAATACCAGAGACGTGCCCACTTTAGTTCTCCCCTACCACAAGCATCCCAGAGTACTAGTCAGTTTTCTATCTCTATTTTTCTTGATTGTTCAAAGAAAAAAGTATCATGACTGAGAATAAAACTCTCCCCCTAAAAGCCTTTTATAGTTAAAAGTTTCAAGAAATTAAAAAATGCAAAATACCAAGACTGTCGTAGGGTTGTGCTCTTATGTACTATTTATTTCCAGTGAGAAATAACATTCCTGACTACCCTCCTAGCCAATATTCCCTATGCCATAGCTAATTTTCATATAAAGTAGTAAATAATGAAGACTATCCACACATGTAAGTTGACATCACTGTATCACAAGGCTGGAAAAGACCTTTGAGACCGAGTCCAGCCTATGACCCAACACCAACACATACTCATCATTTAAACCATGGCACTAAGTGCCTCATCCAATCTCCTTTTAAACACCTCCAGGGACAGTGACTCCACCACATCCCCAGACAGCGCATTCCAATGGCCAATCACCCTTTCAGTGAAAAATTTTTTCCTAATATCGCGCCTAAACTTCCCCTGACAAAGCTTGAGACTGTGTCCTCTTGTTCTGTCACTGGTCGCCTGAGAGCAGAGACCAACCCCTGCCTGACTACAGCCTCCTTTTAGGTAATTGTAGAGAGCAATAAGGTCTCCCCTGAGCCTCCTCCAGGCTAAACAACCCCAGCTCCCTCAGTCGCTCTTCATAGGGCTTGTGCTCCAGCCCCTTCACCATCCTCGTGGCCCTCCTCTGGACACACTCCAGCATCTCGACATCTTTCTTAAACTGAGGGGCCCAGAACTGGACACAGCACTCAAGGTGCGGCCTGACCAGTGCCGAGTATAAGGGAATGGTAACCTCTCTAGTCCTGCTGGCCACACTGTTCCTGATGCAGGCCGGGATACCATTGGCCTTCTTTGCCACTTGGGCACCCTGCTGGCTCATGTTGAGTTTCCTGTCTACCAGCACTCCCAAGTCCCTTTCCACCTGACTGCTCTCCAGCCACTCTGTCCCCAGTCTACAGCTCTACAGGGGACTGTTGTGTCTGAAGTGTAGAACCCGGCATTTGGACTTGTTAAACCTCATGCTGTTGGAATCAGCCCATCTCTCCAGCCTGTCAAGGTCCCTCTGTAGGGCCTTCCTACCATCTAGCAGATCGACACTTTCTCCCAGCTTGGTGTCATCTGCAAACTTGCTAATGATGGACTCGATCCCCTCATCCAGATATTAAACAGGACCTGGCCCAACACCGATCCCTGGGGGACACCACTAGTGACCGGCCGCCACCTGGATGTGACACCATTCACTATGACTCTCTGGGCTCGGCCATCCAACCAATTCCTAACCTAGCATAGAGCGCTCCCATCCAAGCCATGGGCTGACAGCTTCTCCAGGAGTCTGCTGTGGGAGACAGTGTCAAAGGCCTTGCTGAAGTCCAGGTACACTACATCCACAGCCTTCCTCTCATCCACCAGGCGAGTCACACGGTCGTAAAAGGAGATCAGGTTGGTCAGCCAGGACCTGCCCCTCCTAAATCCATGCTGGCTGGGCCTGATCTCTCCATCATTCTGCAGGTGCTGCATGACTGTATAATTTTACCTGGAACCGAGGTCAGGCTGACAGGTCTGTAATTACCTGGATTGTCCCTACGGCCCTTCTTGTGGATGGGTGTCACATTGGCCAACTTCCAGTCATCCGGGACCTCTCCAGTGAGCCAGGACTGTTGATAAATGATGTAAAGCGGCTTAGCAAGCTCATCTGCCAGCTCTCTCATCACCCTAGGATGGATCCCATCTGGCCCCATAGACTTATGGGGATCCAACTGGCTCAGCAGGTCTCTAACTTCTTCCTCCTGGATTACAGGAGGGCTATATTGCACCCTGACCCCATCCACCACTTCAGAAGACCAGCTGTCCTGTGAACAATGGGTCTTAGTGTTGAAAACGGAGGTAAAGAAGGCATTAAGCACCTCAGCCTTTTCCTCATCTTTAGTTACTATATTTCCCTTGATATCCAATAAGGAGCGGAGGTCGTTGCTGCCCTTCTTTCTGCCATTAATAAATTTGTAAAAACACTTCTTATTATCCTTAACATAAGTGGCCAATTTGAGCTCCAGCTGGCTGTTTGCCTCCCTAATTTTCTTCCTACACGACTTAACGATATCTTTGAACATAACCTGGCTTACCTGCCCTTCCTTTCAAAGGTGATACACCCTCTTTTTCTCACTTAGCTCCTTCAGAAGCTCCTTACTCATCCAGGCCGGCTGTCTGTCCCTACAGCTCATCTTACGGCACATCGGGACAGCCTGCTCCTATGCCTTCAAGATTTCATTCAGACATTAGGACTCAAGGAAAGCTCATCATCTGCAGATCTGGCCAAGTTCTGCACCATCCCACATCTTTTCCTGGCAATACTTGGAAATACTGATTTCTCTCAATTTCACTTGCAAGGAAGATGTCTTGGGCCTGATGCATCCCTTGGCTACAATTCTGCTGCGCTGAAATAAAAGACACTGCGTCGGTATAAAAGTGGTGAGAAAGAAGAATCAGACTCCAACCATAATCACATAAGTGGAAGAAAAAGGGTTTACAAATTTGTATGTGATAGAAAAATCAGAATTCTTATAATAATTATTAAAAATGCCATGAGCTTATCTGTTACAGCTATTTCAGTGATCATCAGATAACACAAAGATCTTATCTAGCACCCAAACCACTTTTTAAAATGGAGCAGATACAGATGTGTGCTGATGCTGTAATTTAGCAGCTGACACTTTTGAACAGTCGTAGCATGACTGCCCTAGAATACAGATTTTCTGTGAATAAATATCCAAATAAAACACTGCAATCTTAAGCTTCCCAATAGAAACTGGTGTTTCCTGAATAAAAGCACACCCTTTTCTATATCAGACTCCTTGATGCATTGCTCTACATACTCATTTTGGATGACAAAAGACATACTTGTCACCATGATCACTTGAATTAATTAAAAAAAAAAGCAACAGTCATTTTTCAAACATGCCCATCCAGCAAATACACTATTACTTTTCCTCACTGACCTACTGTTTCATAATTAAGTTTATAATATTCTTTTTTTTTTTGTGATACAATAACACATACATTTAGAAAATCAAATCAATATCTTGGTTTTTTGAAACCCAGTAGAAATAATGCTACTCTAGTTTGTATTTCAAAGCCTTCTACATTGATGTGATTTGCAATGTCTCTGCCCCTGCTTTGCCTATGCTCTCTCCTGGTGGCAGAACAAAGGTTGCACAGAATAGACGTTAAACCAAAACCTCCCCTTCATAAGAAAGATTTCCAGTTGTGAAAACTGCTTTCTATGTAAAACAGGCCAAGATTCCGGGCCTAATTGGCCTCCAAAAAGGTAACATAACAAGTGTAACAACTCCTGTAAGATCATTGCCTAATAGGGTTCCAGAAAGGTAACATAAAAGGTTATGACTCCTGTACGATCACTGATCAGCACACCCTTGCAGCTATACTTCCAAGACTGCCTCATTTCACCCAATAATGAATATAAATGCAGAACAGGCACTTGGGGCTCTTCTCTCTCAGAGAAATAGGTTAATCAGCAGGCTCTCCTTTTGGATTCCTTACCTCTGGCTACACAGAGCCAAGATTCTCAGCAGCATGGTCTCACAATTTGCAGCTGCTAGTGTGGCAACACAGCACCCTCCTGGAAAGCTGGGAATATGAATTTGAATTTTGTGAGGCCAAAGACGGAGCACCTGAACAAGGAACAGGAGATCTGTACTCCAGCCTACCTGCTCATATTATAGCCAAATTTCCATCCTAGCAGAGGGAAGCGCAGGGGATCAAAATGCTTTGTATAATGGTAAGGCTCAGGTGACACAAAGATCTTCTGTTTATCAGGCTAAGCTGGCTTCCCAAGTGTAAGTAGCTTTGTTTCTACAGATGAGAGGTATGAGCCAGGCCAGGTTTGGACCAGCTGCCAAGCTAATAAGCCCTGCAGGAATCCAAAGTGACTACAGACCAAGCACTAAGCCTGAAGCGGTAAGTGCTGCCAGATCCGAGCCAAATGAGACATATGTACACAAGAGACTCATTTGAGAAGGGCAATACAGACACACTTAAGTTCTGGGCAGAGCTGGCTTAGCCCAGCAGACCTATTATCTCAGAACCAGTTCCAGGCAAATGATGCTGTATCACTTGCACACTTAATCTGGCTCTGTGAATTCATACCATGCCTGAGCTAAACAAGGAAAGGAGTCCAGAGTCCTTCAGTGTGGTTTCATAGGAACGACTTATGGTTCAGAACAATAAAGCAGCAGCAATATTATGTGCTTTTTTCTCCCATTCTCCAGTGTATCCTAGCTGCTATTATTCCTGCCTGTCAGCTGGAATCTCAGCGTGCATTCCTTTTTCTTTCCCCTCCCTAAAAACTAGTCAGGCCATCTACTGGTGATGGAAAGTTGACTGTACATTAACGGCAAACACCATCACCTCTTCCATCAACGATGTTCTAAAATAAGACTGAGGCATGGGCCTTTTATAAAAAGTCAAGTTAAACACACCAGCTCCAAAAGATTCTGGAACATATATCCCTGTGACTACCTTGCTGGAGTTACAGACAGATTTCAGACATAACTCCTATCCTCAGCATTTTTCAACCGCTAAGCTCAAATATCCTGTGCAGTGGTTATGCTGTCACAAATTCAATTTAAAATCGTCTTGTCGTCAGAACATTTCATATGAAACAGAGCTCAGTGCTTAGATTCCAGTCTGAGGTAACTTTCGCTTACCAGTAAGTGTCTCAATTTGGAGTCTTGATTCGTGCCTCACTTTTAAAATTATTTTTCTGTTTATTCCTGTGGACAATTTATGTTAGTATCTGACTCTAGAGTGATCATATGCAATGTCACATACAGTAAATCAGTATGTGATATTCCCATGAAAAGCACATTGTTTGCATCATATCCACACCAGCAACTCTTGCCAAGATACTGTGGCTATTTGTACCAATATGGAAACCTAGATAAAATACATTCATTCATTCTTTCTATCTACTTTGACTTTGTAACCTTGCTTCTGAGGAACTAAGCCAACATCCTTTAAAAAAACAGTGTGCTTGGGTACATTATGGGCAGTGGTGGCAAAACTCCAGATTTCACTTGCCTTTATGCAGACAGAGGATAATGTGCAGGAATTCACTGAAAAAAATGACAGATTTAAATCTTTTTAATCATTGTTGGACTCTGCTGAAAAGAAGATGCCTAAAGACTATTCCTCTTGTGCCTTGAACTTTACAGCAGTGAGGATAACCCTATAAAGCAGTTACTGTAAAATGTTATCACAGAACACTGATGATGTTCAACACACTTTCCACTGATTTAACTACCTTTAAAACTGCAAGGTAGAGAAAAGTAAGACCCAGACAGTTGCCAGTCTAAATTTCCTTCCCCATATCCTCCAGGCTTCCTGAGAATAACACAGATTTGTCTTTATTTCCCTATGCTGGTCAAATCCTGATATTTCTAGAAATCAGCATGATGTCCAATGCATGTTACCTTCTAGTTCTTGGTATCAGTAGGGATCAGCCATTGGAGCAGTAAAGAGGAGTCAAGCACAGGCACACCCTCTCTCCATGCCTCACACAGCCACAAGCCTCTCTACCCTGGCACACATTTTCTGATGGCATCACTGGTAATTCTTCTGTGTTGAACAAATACTGGAAAAAAATAAAGCAGTAGAACGCTGTGAGTTTTTTCTGGCTTGCAGATCAATCATAAGCACCTCTTGCGTGAAGAGCAGGATCTGTTTCGAAGTGTCAATTATCATATGAATACAATGAATCACTACTACAAAATAAAATATAAGCAGGAGCTAAATGAAGATCCCTGGCATTGTAATTCCAAATTTTCTGAACCATTTTTCCCATCTGCAATTAATTCCTCCTCCTCAAACAACTCTACCTTGGGTATTAGTGCCACATACTGGAAATCATTATAACACATTAACATTAAAAGATTTCAT